>CM031377.1:92555748-92826091 GCA_018208015.1 Medicago ruthenica | reverse complement strand
TTTCGGACCGAACCAGACCGGTTCACCCTGAACTCTGCATTTTGGACTTGGCCCATTCTCTTTCTTCCCTTTATTTTTTCTGATTACTACTCTTTTAATTTCTGCAATCCCCTTATTACTTCTGCACCCCCTTTTCTTCCTCTCTATTCTTTTATTTTCTTTATTTATTTCTTGCATTTTTTTTTATTTCTTTTATTTTTATGCACTTTATTTATTGCTTTTAATTTCCAGTACTATGCATTTTTTTATTTTTTTATTTTATTTATTTTTTGCCTTGCATTTTACATTTTCTTTTATTTTATGCATCATATTTAATTTTATGCCTTGCATTTTTTTATTTTCTTTATTTATTTTCCAGCACCATGTTTAATATTCAGTCTTGCATTTTATTTTTCAGCTCCATATTTATTTTTTTTTGCCTTGCATTTTTATTTTCTTTTATTTTACGCATCATATTTATTTTATTGTCTTGCATTTTTATTTTCTTTTAGCATCATGTTTATTTTTATTGTCTTGCATTTTTTTTTTATTTTATTTTCAGCATCATATTTATTTTACGCCTTGCATTTTTATTTTTTTTATTTACTTTAAGCACCATATTTTATTTATTGTTTTACATTTTATGCATTTTTTTATTTCTTTTAGCATATTTACTTTAATGCAATTTTTATTTTTTGTCATTTATTTTCTTGCCATTAGAATGTATCTAGGTCCAATGTAAATAAAATATAAATGAGAATATGCACCGACACCACATTTATTTTTTATGCTTTATGTCGAGGGCGATTATGTAATTTGGACTGTATCCGAGGAAAAGGACCCTCACTTGATCCAACGTCATTTTGAGGGATCCGGTGCGTTTAGATATCTCAGCATAACTTAGTCTCAGGACCCTAGGACTTAATCAAAATTTTCATAAAAAAGTCAAAAAAGTCAAAATCCAAAAACATTTTATAATCAAAGTCTTCAAAAAAGTCAATCTTTTATCTTTTCTTTCTTAATCAAATTTTAATCAACCTTTAATCACTCAAACTTGTTTTCTTCAAATTAAAATCAATCAACTCACTTCCTTTTATTTTTTCTATGCCTTTACGGCCCCTTATCTTTCTCAAAACATTTTCAAAACTTTAAAAAATAACCAAAACAAATCACTCGGCTTTTTACCCCGAACTACGTGATTTTGATCCCGCTCGGGTACGTAGGCAAAAGACTTTGTCTTTCCAAATCAATAAAAATAACAAAAATATTTTCTTTTCTTTTACTCTCACCATCTTTAATCTTTCACACTTAAGCATTTATTTTACAAACAAATAATCATTTTAGCATAAAGATAAAAATAAGCAAGAGGTTCCTATAGAGTACTATAGACGTTTAGGGTGCTAATACCTTCCCTTTGCGTAACCAACCCCCGGACCTTTGATCTCTAAAAAATAGGGTTTTCGAACTTTCTCCCTTTTCCTCGGAAAAATAAAAGATCGGTGGTGAAATTAAAATTGCGAGTCAACGCTAATTAATAGCTTGATATCCAAAAATCACCGCGACAGTTAGATTCCGAGGAAATTAATTAATTATTTTAAAAAAAAAATTTGGAATTATAAAAATGCGCCAAAATTTTTAAAAATAGCGCCAAAAAAATTTGAAATATTTTTAAAATTGTTTCCGAGGAATTTCTGAGAAAAATAATTTATTTTTTAAAAAAATTAAATTAAATTTTCGAATTTCAAAATTGCGCCAAAAAAATTTGAAAATTTTTTAAAATTATTTCCGAGGAAAATAAATAATTTTTTTAAAAAATTAAATTTTCAAATTTCAAAAATTGCGCCAAAATTTCAAAAATTGCGCCAAAAGAATTTGAAAATTTTTTAAAACAATTTGGGCGAAATTAAAATTTTGAAAAAAAAATTCGAAAAAATACATATTAAAAAATGATTTTTAAAAAAGAAATATATGTAGTAAAAGTGTTTTGAATAAAAACAAATGTAGGAATGAATTATTTTGATGAAATTATTTTTGAAAGAAATAAATAGATTTTATTGTTGAAGAAGATGAAAATTTGTGTTAATGAAGATGAAAAATTGTTGTGGAAGAGTTGTTGAAAAAGGAAGAAGAAGAAGAAATTAGGAAGAAGAAAATTAATGTTAAAAAAATTATAAGAGATTATTGTTGAAAAAATTGGTGTTAATGAAGATGGAAAATTGTTGTGTATGAGTTGTTGAAAGAAGAAGAAGAAGAAGAAGAAGAAGAAGAAGAAGAAGATGATGATGAGAATAGGAAGAAGAAGAAGAAGAAGAAGATGAGAATAGGAAGAAGAAGAAAAAGATGAGAATAGGAAGAATGATAAGAGATTATTGTTGAAGAAGATACAAAATTATATGTGTTTAGAAATTGTTGAAGAAGATGAAAAAGAAGATGAAGAAGAAAATATAGAGATAAATGAATATTTGTTTGAGTAGAGATGAATGAATGAATGATGAAATGTGTAGTAGAGTGTGTTATTTATAGAGAAAAAATTCTATCACGTTTTCCGAGGAATTTCCTAGGTAAAAATTCCTAGGATACCTTCCCACTAAAAATTTTAAATTTTCGTTTCTCTCTTCTCCAATTTTCATTTCCCACCTTTAATTTCCTAGGAATAATTCCTAGGAAAAGATGCTATTTTCTTTTTTAAAAAAACAATTATTTTAAAAAATCGATTATTTTTGAAAAAATTGAAAAAATACATTATAAATATTTTACTTGGTCTTGTCTAAAAAAAAATTTTTGGTTAAATTAAATAAAATAAAAATAATGATTTGAGTACACAACGACAATTAATATTAATAAATTACTCACTATCAACGACAATATTCATAAATTTACAAAACAAAAACATAAATTACTCGCTATCATCCTCCTCCTCCTCCTCCTCGTCCTCGTCATTATCATCATCGTCGTCGTCATGTATTTGATGAGGTGTCGGTGAAAATTGACTCGACGATGCAGGCGACAATGAATCATATGTCTTTCTACTCTTTCTCCCACCCATGAACTTCTTTGTCATCATCTTTTGGAATTTTCGAAAGACATTCATTTCTTTCCTTAGCTCCTTCTCTGTCTCATCTTTCCTTGCCAACGCCTTATTTTGAGCTTCCAACGCCTACTTTTGAGATTTCAACGCCTCCTTTTGAGATTCCAACAACTCATTTTGATTTTGCAACACCACCTTTTGACTTTGCAACTCCTCGTTCATTCGAGTTATCATTGCTTGCATCTCAGGAGACAACTCTGCAGAACGAGCTGAGCTGGACTTTGGTAGAACAGGAGCACGAAACAAATTTCCATGCACCACGTTGCCGGCTAACGCTCCAAGACCGTATACTCTATCCGGTCTTTGTTGTCCTCCTGCAGCCTTTGCCCATAATTCAATTTTGATGGAGTCGGGAGTTTGTTCATGCGATTGAATCTCAGGATTCTGCGCCAAAAATCGTGCTACGTACTCGTCATAAGATGCCTATAAAGAAAAGTAAAGAAAATTAGATAATAATAATTGTTTACAAATAAAGTCAAATAAAAATTATATAATAATAATAAATGAAATTAAAATATTTCATATTAGTTAACAACATAATTCTTTAATAATTCACTTTCTTTTTCTAATTAAAATATATTACGAATATTTGCAAATTTACCTGGGTATTGCGTGCTCGAGCATCGACATACTGACCAGTACGCTGGCTGAAATGAGTCTCTCTATGGAGCTCATTTGGATAAGGATCTCTCTCCAAGGATTTTGCCTAATTGTACAAGAAAAGTTGTATAAGCAATTAGAACATTTGAGTTTATTTAATATATACATGTATAGAAATAGAAATAGTGAAATATTTTTTTACCAGATGTCTAGCATGGGTAGGGACACTGACACATCCTTGTGCGTGTTCATGTCCTCCTATAAGAGATGCTCTATTCTGCTTGTTAGCTCTGGAACGGTTCTTAAATTTTGGATCTTCTAGCCAATACTTAACCAAGTCTTCCCACGCTTTTTCCCCAATCCAATGTGTACGGTAGTTGCCCTTATGTTTTTTCCATTCCTCCCGTTCATCATATAACAAATCTGATAAACGTTTGGAAGCTAACTTATGAAAGAGCTTCTCTACAAGAAGATGGACATCTCTAGACCAGGTACAACGCTTCTGCAATAAACAAAAAAATTATTAGACATTAAAATTTTTAAAAATATAGCATGTTATAAAGTAATTACAATTATTTAATATTTAATAAATTTCGTTTACCGAAAAGTATTTAAAAAGTGCCGTCCTGTCGTCTTTAGTAAGATGTTTATAGACGGCCCAACACCTATCGATCGGGTAATACATCTGAATGGCTCCTCGAATAAATTCTGTCACTCTCTTGGATGGCTCCAACCTACAAATTTGAAGTGTTAATTAAATTATGCATTTAAAAAACAAATAAAAATTAAACTTTTAATACTTACGATCCAGGTGTCGGTGTAATCCTAAGCAGCCCATCCGCATAATGCAAGTCTTCGATGTAGCGACGTCGTCCTCGTCGTGGTGCTGCTAGTGCTGCTGATGCTGATGCTGCTGATCCTGCTGATGCTGCTGCTGCTGATGCTTGTGGCTCTTACATGTTGGTGATGCTCGTGCTGTTGAGGCTGATGTTCAATTACATTCATTAACCCTAAGAAATTTGTATCTTGCATAAAATCTTGCATGAGGTCCGTTGATGATATTCTGGGAGGAACGGGATGAACAGGTACGTTAAGGCCTTGTCGGATAGTAAATGGGGTGGTATTGAAACCAGGCGAATATGATGAGTGCGGACTATATCCAGGCATAACATATCCAGGTGTAGTGTATGTCGGAGGAATGGTCGAGAATGATGTGGGGGGAATGGTCGGGAATGATGTGGGAGGAATAGTTGTGAATGGAGTGGAGTAAGGTGGTGGAGTAGTAGTAGTAGTAGTAGTAGTGGTGGTGGTAGGAATAGGAGTACCAGTCCTTTCATCAATGTTACGGAAGGAAATCCCTGGTAGACAGCGCCATGATCTGGTCTCTTCTGAGGTAATATCTATTATGTTTTGATACTTATTTTTCTTCTTCTTCTTCGCTGTCTCTACAACATGAGCCTTACCCCTATCTTTGTCTTGCCCAGACATCCCTGTCATAATACAATAAACAAAAATTAATATAATGAATAAAATATTGTCACATTATATATGCAAGATTAAAATAATTCATATGATAAAATCGTACATTAAACATCGTCATAATAAAAATCATCCACATTGTTGTCGGGGTTAATTGCATCTCCCCCATTGTCTATAGAGTTGCTAGACTCATCCCCACTGTCAGTGTCAACAAGTAACATTTCAGCATCAACTTGCTGACCGTCAACTTCTCTGTCAACCAAATCCGTAGCAGGATCGACTTCAATCACTTCTGGAACATGTGATATTTCATCATCTTGGTAAGGTACTTCTTTATCTTGAACTTCTGTCTCAATTTGACCTCTTGGTTTACACTTGATAGCAGCACACCATCCATGTTTGCATCGGTGGTGAGAAGGATAAGGTACATAATACACTTGACTAACTTTACTTGCCAAGATGAAAGGGTCAAATGCATTATACCTTCTGTCCATTCGTACATCAACTGTTTTATACTTTGGATCAATTCTCATCCCATGTGCAGGGTCAAACCAGTCACAGTAAAACAATACAACTTTGTTGGGTTCATTTACATATAGGAAAGTTACTTCAAATATGTGTTTGATCATACCATAGAAGTCATCTTCACCTCCATCATTGATTCCTTTGACGTAAACACCGCTGTTAATTGTTTTTTTGCCCACCGACCGTGATTGAGTATGAAATTTAAATCCGTTGACAAAGTAAGTGTGATGTTGTTTGACTTTTCTTCCCGGACCTTCGGCTAACTCCCTCAACTTATATATCTGTGTAGTCGGATGATCATTTAGCAACTGATGTTTAAACCATCCTTGAAAAGTTGTATATATGTTACCAATATTTAATCCTTGAAACATCTCAATGTATGGTCCAACTTTGATGCAATTAATCATCACATGAATGGCCGCTGACTGCAACTCAGCATCGTTCATCCAATAATCTTTCTCTGGATGACAAAGACGTCCGTGGTGACGAAAAACTGATAAGGCTGACTGACACTCTTCACTTTCAACAATAAGTTCAATTCGTGTATTTCTTGGGATCAACATCAAGTTGTCGAAGTAGTGAGAGATGAAATAGTTTGTTTCTTGAACCACGTAAGCTGCAACTATTGATCCATCAACCCTTGCTTTATTTCTAACCATTCGCTTTGCATAACCCATGAACCTTTCAAAAGGATACATCCACCTATAATGAACAGGTCCACCAAGCCAAGCTTCATATGCGAGATGCACCGGAAGATGTTCCATAGAATCAAAGAAACCCGGGGGAAAAACTTGCTCCAACTTACAAAGAGTGATTGAAATATTCTGATCCATTTTAACAAGTTCATCCATCCTCAAGGTTGAAGAACATAAGTCTTTAAAAAATTGGCTAATTTCAGTCAACGAGTTTATAACATTTTTTGGCAATGAACTAAATGCAATTGGAAGTAAGCGTTCCATGAAAATGTGGGAATCATGACTTTTCATTCCACGCAGTCTTCCGGAGTTGACGTCGGCACACCTTGACAAGTTAGAACAATATCCGTCTGGCATCCTCAATTCTTTCAACCATTGACAAACAGATTTTGCTTCATCAGCAGTTAGACTACAAATAGCCTTAGGTTTTAGATATTTTCCATTTGGAAGAAGTTGTAGCTCCATATCTGGTCTCTTACAAATCAATGGCAAGTCCATTCTAGCCTTCTCATTATCTTTTGTTTTACCAGAGACATTCATCACCGTGTGAATTATATTGTCACAAAAATTCTTCTCAATGTGCATAACATCAAGATTATGTCTAAGTAAATTGTCTTTCCAGTAAGGGAGGTCCCAGAAGATACTTCTTTTCGTCCAATGGTGGGTGTCACCGTATTGCGGGTGTCTGACTCTTTTGCCAACATTTGGGAATTTCAAAAGTCCTAATGCACTGACTCTACGGAATACTTCCTCTGATGTTGTCCTAGGAGGAGGGCCATCTTTTTCTGTTTGTCCTTTACGAAACAAATTCCTCTTCTTACGAAATTCATGTGTTGCTGGTAAAAATCTACGGTGGCAGTCAAACCACGAACTCTTTCTTCCGTGATGCAAGTTAAACGCCTTTGTTTCTTCCATGCAATGTGGACAAGCCAATCTACCATGAGTCGACCATCCAGACAACATTCCATATGCAGGAAAGTCGTTAATAGTCCACATCAAAGTTGCCCTCATCCTAAAATTCTCCTTCCTTGCAATATCATATGTTGTTTCACCGATCCACAATCTCTTCAAATCATCAATTAAGGGTTGTAAATACACATCTATACCATCTAATGGACTATTAGGTCCTGGTATAACACAAGTTAAAAACAAATAAGGTTTTGACATGCACATGTCAGGAGGAAGATTATATGGGGTAAGAAGAATTGGCCAACAGGAATAAGGCGATGCCGACTTTTGGATATACCGGACAAATCCATCAGAGCATAATCAAAGCCTCACATTACGTGGATCTTCTGCAAAATCAGAATGTACTGCGTCAAAGTGCTTCCATGCCACCCCGTCACAGGGATGTCACATCACACCTGTATTTGTTCTATTGTAATAATGCCACGTCATTTTGTCGGCTGTGTGAGTTGATGCATACAATCTCTGCAATCTTGGTATTATTGGCAGATAAAACATTGACTTGACTGAGACTAGTTTCTGCTTCCGAGAACTGGCATTATCACGTACTTGATACCTCGGTGCATTGCAAAATTTACACTCCACCAACGTCCCATCATTTTTACCGAATTCGTTGTCGTAAAACAGCATGCACCCTTTAACGCAACAATCAATAGTTTTAACTTGCAATCCCAACTTCGACACCAACTTCTTAGCCTCATAAAAACTCAATGGCAAATTGTCCTTTATAGGAGTTGCGTCCCTCATCATTTTTGTATAACATTCTGCGCCTTCTTCGGCCACACTCCAATCTGACTTGGCAGCTAAAAGCCTCACACTCATGGATAACTTAGAATCAGACGACCATTCAAACAACGACTTGTTTACTTCCTCATCATTTTGTAAAACTTCAATGCTTTCTCGTTCGGAATTCTTTCCTCTTCAGCGCCCTCGTCCTCGTTGTAAGACAGGTTCACCCCAAGAGCATCACCAACCATATTTTCCATCATGTCAAAGTTTTCACTCTCCGTACACGCCCCACTCTCCGTACGAGCACCACAAGGGTTCTATTTATAGAACCACTTGTGTGGTTAACAAGTCAAGCACTTAAATACACCGTACCTTACGGTGCACCATATTTCACTTAAACACACCGTACCTTACGATGGACCGCGTTTCTCTATTTCATAAATTAAATAATAAGTCATACTTAATTATTTAATTACTAATAAGTCCTACTTATTATTTTATAAATAAGTCTTACTTATTTATTTCTCTCATCTATCTGTCCTTTGTGTGTGACCCCTATAGGTTCCCGTAACGTTGTCAATAATATTAAATCACCTATTTAATATTATAAACAGTGAGCGGTATCTACCAACACATCACTGCTACCCAAGTGACGAGAATGTCATGTTCTGACGAAACCTTTCTGTGATAATGATCATGTGTATAATTACCATTTTGCCCTCATGTCTATATTGAACACAAGACATAGACCGTGTCATCCTTGTCTAGTTCAATATTGGGCCCATAGACATTTCTCCTGTTATGTAGGAGGGGCAAATTCCATCTAGGTCACTCGTGTCCCTCAGCATGATTCATGGAGTACCCATCAACCAACTTTATAGTCATCCTATTACAGACAACGTTTGAATGGTGATAAAGCACTCGACTCCTACATCTAGGGTACATAGTGGTTTCAGGTCAAAGGGTGGAATACACGACTATCACTATGAGAATACCTTATGACACTTTTCATAACTTTTACTATGTAGTATTCTCATGGTGGGTCAATCCAGTATAAATATTACTCCTAATATTTATACCTATGTGAAGACTTGATAACTCTTTATCTATGATCTGTGAGATGTGATCATCATTCTACCCACATAATAGTCTCTATGCTTTAATGTTATCCCATTTCACAATAAAGCTTGACTACGGATACTTTAAGAATAATGTCCTTTCGTTTAATGAGTCTCACGATTAAGTCACACTTAATGCTCCATTAAACAGACCAATTATTCTAGGGAATTTATTATTTTGAAACTAAACAAAAGAATAAATAAATGCTTTATATATATATATATATATATATATATATATATATATATATATATATATATATATATATATATAAGTCATGATACAAAGCCAAATCCAATCAAAATAAAATAGATTGGCTATTAGAACTTACTCCAACAATGGGAAAGTTAACATACTTCCTTGCAATGGAATTCATTGAAACCTCAAAAGGTTTAGTAATGCACCAGATGAAGTATGTAACAAATATTCTGAAGAGATTCAACATATGAAACTGGTATATAATGAAAATACGGAGTTAGTTGATCCTACATTGTTCAATCAAATTGTAGGATCATTAAGATATATGTGCAATAGAAGGCCAAACACAATCTATGTTGTTGGAATAATCAATAGGTTCATGATTGAACCTAGAAGCTCTCATTTGCTTGCAGCTAAATGAGGTATGAGATACATCAAGGGAAATTTGGATTATGGCATATTGTTTCTTGCAAATGTCAATTGGGGTACTATGAATCTAATTGCTTATTTAGATGCAGATTGGTGCGGAGATAAGCAAGATAAAAAAAAAGCACTTCTGGATACATGTTTAAGTTTCTGGAATCTCCAATATCACGGTGTACCAAGAAACAACCAGTGGTAGCTCTCTCAACATGTGAATATGAGTATACAACAAGTTGGTTACCAACATGTCAGATAATATGGTTCGGTTTTGTGTTGAAAGAAATGAAGATTGAAATCTGCAAGCCTATTTCATTGCTAACTGACAACAAATCTGCTATAGATTTAGCTAAGAATCCAGTGTTGTCCGGAAGAAGCAAACACATTTAGGCAAGATTTCACTTTATCATAAAACAAGTGAACAAGGAGAGGCTTAAACTCATACATTATCCTACAGAGGAGCAACTAGCTGATATGTTTAAAAAAGCTGTGAAGATTGACAGATTTGTCAAATTAAGAAGGATGATTGAAATGGTGAAGCTAGAAAACTTGAATTAAGGGAGGATGATAGTTTTTAATTTAATTTTGTTGAGATAAACTCAAGTTAGTTGAGATAGAAAGCAGTTAAATAGTTTGTTAGTTTTTGTCTAATTACTTATTTCGCAAGTGATGTGTTTTAGCTTCTATATAAGGATGATATACATCAAATTTCACAACTACTGAAGTAAAACAAGTTTACAATCAATAGAAAACTCTCTTCTTCTCTCTCAATTTCTCAGTTCTGGTAGAAAACAGATAACTTCCAAAGCAAATTATCATAGCTACGCTATCATAATTTACCATTTCAGGAATTTAAGAGATCAAATTGCTATAATATTATGGACTTTAGTGGTTTTTCACCCAAAAATCTTATCACTAAAATAATAACCGTGCTATGATTTGTAACTAAATCATAGTAATCTAGGATTCTAATTGCATTTTTCCCAATGTATATTGACATGTGATACATGCAATACCATTAACAACAAACTGGAAGCAAAATCACACTCCATAATTGTTAATTATTTAATCCTAAAGTTGAGTTGTTTTGTTTTTTTCCATTGGTGGTAAGTTGTCACCCCCACCATCAGAAAGTGGCAGCTAAATAAATATATTTCAGTTGGAAGCTGATGATGTTGTCATCATCATGATCATTTGTTTTCATGTTTTAATCATGTCATAATAAAAAAATGTCCTCATGACGTTCAAATACATATGGCAATAATATTTACCTTTTTTTTTAGTTTGTAGGCCCTTTCCAATGTTTTTTGAATGCATGGCTAGCATCTCTTGTCTTTATGCTTAAAAATTAGTCGTTCAATTGTTAGAATAATCCAATGTTAGAATAAAAACCTTGGTGTAATCAACAAATTAGTATGAGTTAGCTTTTTGATTCTAAAATCTTGCGTCTGAATTAGTCAGCATCCAGAAGGGGCAAAACAAATCAGGAATGATCATAGTGTTCCCAAAAATAAGACCAATATTTAGACAGGACATAACCCATTCCGAAACCTCATTGGCTTGTTGATTACAAAAGCATAAAAGTTGAAAAGTTAAAGAAAGAATGATGATAGATAGATCATGTTTTAGAGCAGGACAAGACATTCCACCAAGTCAAAGATGAGCTAAGATCATGTTGTACAATGTATTGATTATTAACCGATGGCAAAGAGTAATAGATATATATATTATATATTATAAATTATATGACAACTTACAAATAAAGTAGTAATTCTTAATATCCCTTTTCTTTTATTTGACTACACTACATTACACCTTCTTGAAGGATTTGAACTTAGTAGACATAATAACAAGGAAATATGGAACAATAAATACTACCTCCGTCGGTAATTATAAACCTCTTTTGTAGAGCGCAAAAGAGTGCTTATAAAAAAAGACGGAAGCTAGCGGTGTTTGATTTAAGCAATGGATATTGTTGGATTAATTAGAAGCAGTAGTAATAAATTTTTGTGACTGTTTTTGAAGTGGGACTCATGAAGTAGCAATGCAATAAGGTTCCCAAAATAGAAAAGACCTTCTTGAATCCTTGCAACTCTTCAAATTATGAACCAAGTAATCACCATTCTTCCCTTTAAGAACCAATACCTGTTGCTTGTCATTTGAGACATGGTTGATGTTCATGTTCTTCATCTCTCCTGCTGCAGACACAACAATCTTATTCTTATTGTTGTTGTTATTATTCTCTTGATAAGGGCCAAGTGGATAATTACCACCTTTTGTTGCTGTTGTTGTTGGTTTTGTGGTCCTCCAATAATGTTCATAAGCATTTAAATTGAAAGAACCAGTTGCTGCATTTGGTGCTGATGGAATCAATCTAGCCACTCTTGGCCTTGGTGGAAGTGATTTTACCATTTGACTAGCTTCCACCACTTGAACATCTTTGTCTTCAAAATTCTTGTTATCCACTTCATTATTGAACTTCTTTGACCACTTTGGATTCCTGTTCACTACTCCAATTGGCTTATTCACCATGTTATTATTTGATCCTATCCAATGAATACTACTCTTTATGGTAGTTTTGTCAAATGGCATAAATGACCCTTTCTCTATCACACTCTTAGATCCTCCTCCATCTGCATCTTCAACTTCCTCATCTTCAATTTCATCTTCATATTCATATGGATCATCCTTTTCTTCCTCAAACCCTTCAAACTCTTCCTCCATTTCACCTACTCCATCATTCTCTTTCTCATCATTCTCAGCAATTTCTTGGTCTTGATTTGCAAAAGTGAGGACAAGTCTACCATCTTGGCGTTGAACACAGAAGTTGTTCAATGAAGGAAGAGACACAGCTTCTAGAACCAACCTTCCGTTGTCACGGTGTGGCCTCATATGAAGAGAAGGACCGTCTTGGCGAGACAGTGAAGGAAGTGGTGGAGGGAAAGATCGTGGTGGTGATTTCTTAGTAGTTGCGGCAACCCCACCATAATTGAACCTTGCCACCTCTAACACTTCTTGTTCTTTGTCTTCCACTTCTTTTTTGTCTTCTTCATGATCTTGTTCTTGTTGGTTTTGTTGATGTTCCTCAGTATCCTCTGTCTCTGACGGAGGATAAGAGGACAACAGTCCATCAGAACCTGTATCGGATCCGAGACTCTCAGATGGAGGATAAGAGGACACCGGGCCATCAGAACCGGTCTCGGATCCAAGACTCTCAGTACAAATTTCAAGACTCTTCCTAGACAAAGAGCTTTTTGTCCTTTTAGCAAGAGGGTGAATGTAAGGTGGAAGAGATTTGGAGATTTCATCATTATTAGTCTTCAAACACATGAGTGAACCCCATGTATCAAATGACCCACCTTTTTGTTGCTCTTCCTTTTTGTTCTTTTGGATTGAACTCCAAATCTCAAGCCTCTCTCTTTCAGCTTCAGCTTCATCATCCAGCTTGGTTTCTTTGAACTCATGATCTTCTTCAGAGGATGAAAATGAGTTGTTGGGGTGCAACTTAAAGAGATTTTCAGATGATGAAATCTTCTTGATGAGATTAGAGGAACCCTTTGGAGGAAGCCATTTCTTTGAGGACATGTCAGCTGAGAGAGTTCTTCTCAGAGAAGGAGGTGAATTAGGTGTGAAATTAGTGTCACTGTTACAGGTCAAGATAGTGACTATGCCTTGTTTCTGATTGAGCACAGTGTCTTTTTCTATCTTCATGGTCATGCAAGTTGACATATTGGATACAAATTGCACTTATCTGCATATACAATACAATAAGTCATCAATATTTTGAACACAAAACACCAAATAACAAAATCCAAAAGGAGCAATATATATCACTATTATTTTTCGCTAAAATAAAAGCAATTTTTGTTTTAGTTTATTATCTTAAATTATTAGCAAATTTTAACTAACTTTTCTTATTTAATATAATTATTACAAAAATATTTCTCATTTAATTCATGACAAGTAAAATGCCAGGATACTTTATAAATAAATATCATTGAGAGTAATTTAGAGAATAGATTAATTTTTATATAAATTACTTAAAAATATTACATCAAATTAACTAATATTTTTTGCATGTATATAAATAGTTTGTTTTGTTTATAGTTGAGTTCAAAGCGGTATATACTAATAATAAATAAAAAACACTTGAAATTTTTTTTTGGTTACTCTACAACCTCTATATAGTTTAAGTGACTATATACATTAGATTAAGAGAAGAAAATTTCTTCTCTAAACCTAACGATCTATAATCAGCTCCACCATATACCTTATTGTAGAGGATCCAGTTTGAGTGAGAGATAGTAAGTGATTAAAAGGAAAAGAATTTCAAGTTACTAGGAAGAGTTGGGTAACGTGCATGTATGATTTTGTAAAACCCAAAGTAGGAAAAGTACAAAGTATGTGAAATGGAGTTGAGATCCTCTCCATTTATAAAAATAAATGGAGATTGCCATTAGGAAAGAGATAGACACAAAAAATAGATGGTGGATCCTATTATTAAATGGGTTCCACCATCATTAATTATTTTTAAGATTTTTTGTGTCTTTATCTTTTCAAATAGAAGAAATGAAGAAGATTACAAATGGAGAGGATCTCTGTGAAATGATATTGAATTAAATAATGAATTGATGATTACCTGTAAGCTAGCAAAGCAAAACAAAACAGCAAACAGAGGTCTCTCTCTAGTGAGAGATAGAGACCACTGTGAGAGTGCAAATTGCAAAGCAAGAGGGAGATGAGAATGTTGTATATAGTTGAGTTGAGGAGTGGAATGGTTTGTGGTTGATGGGAATGCAGGATGAGGGAGAATGAGGAGGGTATTTGTAGGGGGCCAAAAGCTTTAAAGAACCGTGTTCAGTGGACCCCTTTTATGCACCATGATAATGACCCACTTTATTGCATTACAGGTTTTAATTTATTTCAATTCTTTTCCACATAAAATAATTTATTTCTACCAAATAAAATTACTAGTGCTATTATTTATGGACACAAGTTTGTCATGGATCCGAATTTTTTATGATAACTATGTTATTGGTATGATGAAGTAATCACTCATTTTTAAGGGCACTTCTTAATAAGTTAAAGTAAAAAATTTATTGAAAATGCTAACGAGTGTCATAATGACACTCTTTAACAACCTTAAATACTCCCTCCGTTTCTTTTTAAGTGTCTCATTTAAAAAATAAATTGTTCATATTTAACTGTCACTTTCAAAGTTCAATGCAACATTAAATGTTGTTTTACCAAAATTACCCTTAGTTATTTATTGCGGAGAGAGAAATATATAAAATGAGATATTAAATGAATAAGGTCGTTATAGTAAAAGTATAAATTATTGTATCAAAAGTAGTACTCCCTCCGTTTCAAAATACATGTCCATTTTAGAGAAATTGCAGTAACCAAGGACAAGCTAGTTTGACACAAAAGTTCCTATTATACCCTTATCTTTGATTTTCTCCATTTTACATTTATTTACCCCATCTCATAATTACTCTCAATACCAATACTAAAATTAATTAAATAAATTAGTTCATCATTTAAACACCCTTGGTCATTTCTTGGGAGAGTTCAATAGTCATTTCTTGGAAGAGTGCATGAGTAAATCCACTTAAAATTGAGTCAACATTTATTAGTAGAAAATAATTATTGTAGAGTAAATCTAGAATCCAATTAATTGGTAGGCAACGGTAAAATAGACAAAATGTATCATTAAACTATCAAATGGACATGTATTTTGAAACAAAAAATTTCTCCAAAATGGACATGTATTTTGAAACGAAGGGAGTAACATTTATTGATTGTCTTGGTATATGTAAAATGTCAAAAAATGACAATTAAAAAGGAACGGAGGTAGTAACTTTTTATAAAAATAAAAATTGATGAATTCAATGCATTGAAAACTGAACTATTTGACTTTTTTAATAAACATTTTCTCAATTAAGAATCCTTAAAGAGTGCCCTTAGGACACTCGTTTGCAAGACCCAAATTTTATTATAAGAATGATGTATTCAAAATATTGAAGCTTTAAAAAACATTTTTTTATAGAACACTTGTAATTTTTTTTAATCGTTAATAGGTTCTTTAGCGCACTTAATACCACCCCCCCCCCCCCCCCCCCCCCGCACACACACACACACATATATAAAGTTTAAATTCAAAACCTTAGTTAGGAATTCCATCCATACCAACATAAAGTTAATAATGTGTTTTTAAAATTATAAATTTGTGTATCTTATAGAATTGATGAACACTTGATTATCAAGTATAGATAAAGTCGATCATGAATACCAGCTGTTATTAAAAACATAAACCAATATGTTCCATATGAGAATTTTTTGGGGATGGTATAAAGGTTTGGATGAAAACTCATGTATGGATTCAGTGGCCAAATAGACGGGAGTAATGCTTATGCGAAAAAGGTAGAATGTGAAAGATTAATTTTTTATTATTATAATTAAAATAATTAAATAATTTGTATTTTTGTATGAATGTGTCTAAACAATTTAAGTTTGTGGAACGACCATACAATGATATCCATGAGACGGGCTGTGCTGGATAATTTTTGTTTGAAGGCTGTGCTAGATATTACTCCAATCCAATTGTTAATATGTCATTTAGTTGGAGATATAATTATTCCATTTTGTTATAATATTTCATCACTTTATTTTCAATGTTTTGGAGTAACTTAGATGAATAGATGATTTTTGGACTTTTTTTATGAAAAGAATTTAGGGTGAGAAAATGGTGCCTCAGTTTAAGAACAACACCTTATGACTCAATTTACAAGTAAATTTACATTTACATCTCATCAAAAATACTAACAGAACTCAAACCTAAAACTTCTTAGTCCAATATTTATCTTTTTACCATTATATAAGAAGTTTGAAAATTCCTTAAAAAAAAGAAGTTTTTAGATTTTTTTTTTGACAAAATGAAGTTTGAAATTATAATTGGACTTATTTAAGACCCGTTAATTATAGTTTTTTAAATAATTTTTAGTGTTTCATATTTTTGTCAATTTTTTTTAATAAATAATTTTTTAAAGAAAACTTCAAATAAGAAAGTAGTTTACATAACTTATTAGAAAAAGTCATTTTTAATATTTCATACATTTGCTTTGACTTTTTATGAAAAAAAAAACATGTAATTTTTATGAAGTGTGATTTTTATTATATTAATCTCTACCAATAAGTATATAAGATACTGAATGTCAAAATTACTCTTTTCATTTAAAACAAATGAGTTCAAAAGAACTTAAACTAATTTTTCGTAAGTTTTCATAAAAAACCAGTTTTAGAAATAAGCAATCTTAAAATTTTATACTACTATTATATTTATATTGGTGCAGATATTTTCTGACTTAAATGACCAGTTTGTAACAAAAAAAACTTAAATAATTAATTTGTTATAAACTTCTAACTTGATGAACTACGGATGATATTTGGTCTTTAATATTTATAAAACTCTAGTAGTAAAGAAAATGGAGATCATAATGAAAAATTGAGAGGAGATCAATTTAAATTACCGAAGGAAAGAGGACCAAAAATATGATTGTAATTGGTAAAATACTATAATACTTCTATTTGAAGAGGGATATACATATGTAATAAAATAATATTATTTTATTGTTTGTGAATTGATCATGGGTATTGAGGAAAAACTAGTTAAAAGTATTGAAAATTTAAAGAATGTGTAAAGGACAAAAAAAAAAAAATTCTTAAGAGGATTTTAATAATGATCTTTATATTCTTTGTAGTTTTTTTTTTGAATAATTATACTCTTTTTAGTTGCACTGTTTAAAATTAATTATAATGCATTAAGTGAATGTAATATGCATTGAAAAATGAATACATGTGAGTGGGTATTAATTAGTCTGAATTGAGTCATGGAAAAACTGATTAATGGTATAAAATGACGTTTTTATCCATTAATTTAGTGATTTAGTGAAAATTAGAAAGGATAACTATGAAATTATGCTAGTAATCACTTTTCTTATTAGAGTAGTAGAAATGACGTTTTTATCCATTAATTTAGTGATTTAGTGAAAATTAGAAAGGATAACTATGAAATTATGCTAGTAATCACTTTTCTTATTAGAGTAGTAGATATCAAATATCAATTTCTCTTTCTAATGTATTACTAGAGAACCGTTTCATTTCCTTCTCCTTACATATCATTCCATTCTTCTCAATGAATCTCAATTTTTGTTTATTTGTTATTGATTTTCATATTTTACTAACATTTGTTTTTAAAGTATACAAGATACTTCATTTTTTTCTTTCATTTTCACGGTTAAAATTTCTATCTTCGCTCCAAATTTTTATGCATCCAACAAAATGAAATAGCAATATAAATATTTGTACCAAAATTCAGAACATGAAAATTATTTATTTCACGTTGAAGGGAAAAAAATAGTCATAGGAGGAAGCATGTGATATATAGTTTTTTTTAAGAAGCATGTATATAGCTAATTCATGCTATTTCTCGGTTCTTCTATTCTTTAAACAGTTTCTTACAAATATGTGTTGTCTAATTTTTTAGACTATTTATGTAGCATTTTGACTTTGTATTTATCTTTGTTTATCTGATCTCTTTATGTTACAGTTGATTTCATATCCCTCCCAGAAAGAGCTAAGTGGGAGGGATTTGCAAGTGATAATGTTGGGTTAACACATTGGTGGTACAAATTGTGTTTTAGGTTAAACAAGAAAGAGAAAGTACTTTGGAGAGATAACAAAACACAATTGGTTAGTAAAAATAAAATAAAATAGTAAAACAAAAATTGAAATGTTTTTTTTAAAGAAAATTTAAAATTATTGTACTGTCCAATGTCCAAAAAATTTGTAAAGCAAATAGTCTTTACACCGTCATACCTAATAATATCATGTCCCTTTTACTTACCAAGAGCATTTTCGTTGGTTTTTATCCATTGAGAAAATTATTTTTCTTTTTTATGCCATAAGTATAGAAAAATAGTTTATGCTCATTTCTTTTAATTTCTTAATCTCACTAATTTGTATATATAAAAAATCCTAATAAAAAAATGTATTTCAAAATTTTATCATATTGACTATCATATATCGGTAAATAAAAACTCTCTTCTGCACATATAAGCATATAATTTGTCAAAAAAAATATATAAGCATATAAAATCTTCAACGAGTGCAGTAAAAATATTTAACGGTGTTTTAAATATAAAATAAAAATTTATTTATAGAAACACTACATTAATGTTGACCATTCCTTGCAACCGACAAATCTCTAATTGATGTTGAGTTAGGGGCGATCATAGTTGTAACACCCATACTAAATTATCTAGAATATTTAGCATGCGTATTAATCTGATATCGGATACATTAAAATTTACAATAATTTATATATACAAACCACTGAATGAGTACAATTTGCTCGTTTACATAAATATCCAAATACAATATATTACACGTTCATATACATATATAAAATCTGTCAACCTCCTGAGCTTGCCTTGACGAGCATCTGCACTCCATCCAGCGTCTTCCTGAAGATCTTCATCTGAAAACCACTTGGCAACCTGAAAACCTGCACCAGAAGGATAGGGATGAGACATAATGTCTCAGTGAGCTCCTACCCTACCTACTGTTGGCAACCACAGGGATCCTAGGGTCGCCGTGCCTACCTCGGCAATCTTGGGGAAAACTACGATCGCCAAGTCTTATCTTTACTTATTTCGCGATCAAGGGGAAACCTAGGATCGCGTCATGTCTTTATCTTTCTTTACTTGTCATTTACATAATCTTATGCATTTCATGCTCTATTCTTATCTTAGTCTTATACGTAGTGATCTTGGGGACATCCTATGATCACATCTCGTTCACTAGGAACTAAACATCATGTCTCGTAATTACATATAAAATATACGTATTCATTTCATATTCGTATCATCTTTTCATATCACGTTAAGTTAGAAGTTAGGGTTGAACAAACAATCATTATCTTGGTTCATTTTACGGAGTGCATCCGGGTGGAGTAACCCCGAAGTACATCTCCCATCATACCGGTGAAATTCCTATCATATCAGGCTAACACCGGACTCCTCTTATCTTTGTGTAGGCAACCCTCTCGGTGAAGCCCCATCCGGCATAATCCGGAGCCTGCTGGACACATCTTGCATGTAGACAACCCTCTCGGAGATGTCCCATCCGGCGAATCCCGGAGCCTGATGGACATGCTTAATCTTTTAACATACGTGTGGACAATCCTCTCGGAAGAGTCCCATCCGGCGAAACCCGGAGTCTGATGAACACGTTTAACATCGTCTTATAAATTACGTGTGGATAGCCCTTCCGGAGAAATCCCATCCGGCGTATCCCGGAGTCTGATGAACACGTTATCATATTCTTTATCATTAGATTATTAACTTAAATTCATAAACATATCTATTACGTTCATATTCCTTGTGCATATCTATGCATTCTTAAAGCTTAACCTATTAGAGGTTCTTAACTATAAACGTATATCATTCTTGTGCTTAGCACATGATAGGTACCATCTTAAATCTCTTTAACCTATAGTAGGTTTCTAAACTTGAATACTATAACATTCTTGGCTTGCTTGTACTTAATTGAGTGTAGGGATTTGCTTACAAAGAAATAATCCCATTAACAATCCCTTTTTATGTCTATATAACTTAGGGTATAAGTATTCATCTCCTAATGCCATACCTATTCCTCATCCTACCCTAATACCAAGCCAAAACTCACGAACAAGAAGCTGGGAAAGCCAAAAATCGTAGCACGATTTCATGAAATCGGAGCACGATATTTTGCGAGAGTTTTCATGAAATCAGGGCATAAAATCGTAGCCCGATGCCCAGAAATCGGAGCACGATTTTGGCTTCAGCAGCACTCAAAATTTTGCTTCCTAGACTAAACCAAACATCCCCAATCATCAAAACAGCTTATGGGAATGAATTTACAAAACATATAAACAACTTATCACATAATAATTCATGTAATCACAAGCCAACAAGGGTTTAAGGCATGAATCTAGCAAATTAGCTTTTAGTACCATAACTTCAAAGCTTAACAAGTGGGTTTTTAAAACCCTCTAAGAGCTCACCTCAATCATTAGCTTGCTTCCTTGCCAAGTCCTTTCCATTTCCCTAGCTTGATCTCTTTTTAAACTCAAGCTTGATTCTTGATCTTTACTTGCTTTCCTTTGCTCCAATCTTCCCAAAATTGAGGGCTAGCATAAAGCTTGAGAATCATGGATGAAAATTGATAAATCTTGGAGGAGAGGGGAGGAGGTGGCGTGGAGAGTAGAGAAGAGAGAAGGGGGAACCGATTTTGGGAGAGGGAGAGGGAGGAAGATGAGAGGAAAATGAGAAGAAAATATCTCATTTCCTTTTTATAAATCTTTCCCTCCCAAACCACCAATATTACCAAAATGCCATAATCACTTATTTACTAAATTGCCACGCTTGCTTCACAAGTTTCTAACACTGTTAACCGTTACATCCAAGCGGAATATTACCCTTGCCACATAAATAACCCATTAACTGACAATTTACCCAATTGTCCTTTGCTTAAAACATTCTGATACATCGTCTCAATATTATTAAATATTCGAGTCTTAGGCGGGATGTTACAATCTACCCCCCTTAAAGAAATTTCGTCCTCGAAATTTAGAATCCGATATCATATAAGAATTAATCTCACATATCACTTTCTTCATTAGCCAAGACTCCAATTCGTCTTACTTATCGGAATCCCCTAAATTTTCAATTCTTATAAGTCGAATGTATTCGACAAATCTTTTCGTTATCTGAAGCGTTTGATGTGCATTACACTTTTCTTGCGTAATAGAATATGAGGTTATCCGAACCATCGTGTCCAACTTGATGACTATATCCTTGTTCATACACTTCTTGTAACCCAAACTAGAGTTATCCAATCCTGACACTTGTGCTGAATCTTATAATCTCGTCATAGTCCGCGTAATCTTACTTTGACGACATTGGACTTTCTTATTATTCTCGACGATTCCATTAAATTCTTGTATTCGATCCTTGCCTTATACAACGGCATCCTACATATATGGTTCCACCATAAATATACCATTCTTTAATGAGAGTAGAACTACCGCACTACCTCCATTATACAAATACAAGGAGGAGGCATCCTGGTGCGTTACTTTCCATAATCTTAATCATTGCTTCCACTACGGAATTCCTCAAGGGCTCATAAAACTTACTGATTACCCGCGTTCTGCTTCGATTAATCTATGATGTTACTTATCTTAATAACTTAGAAATCATTCTTCATACTAGGAGTTTGCCAATCTCCCATCGTTCTTGTCACAACTTATTCTCGTTTTCTTGTCGTAGCATAAATGTTTTCTTCCTCTATATTCCCAAACTTATAGGAATTTAGTCCAAGTGATGAGTGGCTTAAGTCATCTCACATATCATTAAATAATATATATCATAGCATATTCTTACATACATAAGCAAGCACGTGCACACTATACATTATCTCATCTTTGTCCGACTAACAGGACATCATTCTTAACCTTAACATATTTGAGACATTACCACATCAATTGGGGTTCTTTTCTTACTCTTAACTCATTTCGTAACATCCGGGATTTGCCTTTCAATTGGCTTGCCAGGTTTGCCCCGCCAATGTTACTCATGTTTATTCTTAAGTATACTACAACCTATAATGTAATTTATGGTTACAACATAGAATTAAACTCATTCGCCACTACTTTGTCAATTTCTGGCCAAGGCCTCTATTCAAATACTTCATTCCTCATAAATTTCGAGGTTTAAGGTATTCATCAACTTAACTTCTATAACTTTCCATTAGAACTCATGATACGTTCAAATCGCTTATACTTACTACCATCCCGTATAATAGGAATTAAACACTTAACATCTTCTCATACTCTAAGCCTCAGCTTAGCGTTGTTCATTACATCATGCTTGGATTACCACTCCGCTGCGCCACTCTGATTTTAACACTCGAATTAGCATCGGAGGAAGACTTCACTATTTTCACATAAAATTCCATTAATCAATCCTTTTACTCTATCACTTTGTAATCACCGTAACAAATTTGTCCGACGTTATCATTTCTCTTGTAGGTTAAACCATCTTAACTTACGGATTGGTCAACTCCTATCTTTACCTTTCCTTTCGTACAAGGGCCATATACTTACTTTCATGGAATTATGCCAGAACCTGTAAACGGTCTTTAGCAACTATTTTGAGCCTAATAATGCTTCGGTCAAACGGCTTACACTCTGTTTCCAACTTTACTTTCCATATCCTGAATTCGGTAACCATCTCTTGGTTAGCTCTTCATGTGTAATCATTAAACATTGTAGTAACCCGACTGGAAGTATATCTGAGGCAGCTTAAATTCATGTACATTCATTCGTGGCAACTTCTAAAACCCACTTACGGCTTCTGAAGGTTCATACCTTTCACTTGAGTCTTGTTACTATTTGTTCTTTCTTTATCCATAACAATTTCATATCCATAATCTTCCCGGGACAACTTTGGTCTCCTTAGCCCTATCATGTTCCTTAAGTTACCCTTGAGTTTCTACGGGACGATCCGTCCTGAAAAAATCCAAACTCTTACCGGTTCTCCAGAACGCCCAACATAGGTTGCGTTTCTTCGAGTGCCCGATTAATCGATCTTAAACTTTTGCACATTATCATAATCCACTGGATTCCTCCAGTAACTCGTCATTGTATTTACAATTATAGTCTATACCTTATTACTGCCTCGGAAACTTATCAACACGAGGTGATCTCTTTCTGTTCTATAAAGTTTGTGGAAGGAACCTCTTCGATGGGGGAGCATATGACTTCTTAACATTAACCTCAATCCTAAAACTTTCATGTTCAAGACGATCCGCCGTATATAAAACCTCAACGTAATTACTCGGCTGAAATTCCGACCATCCTTCAACACTGGTCTATTATAACCTTGTTTATCTTGAACTTGCCTCCTTTAACCAATCAAGGAAATTCAATACCGTTCGTCTAATCAAGAGTGTTCAACTTAATTCGTCCATCAACATAATAAATTCCAGCAACTTATTATTGATCATCCAACCTTCATTAAGTAAAATTCCAGTCTAGCTTCTCTTACTTCTATTCTTCTTACCATTAGGGTACATCCACAAATTTGATTCACGCTTTGACATGCAACGAGTCTTATTGTTACCACTTATTCATCCATCTTAGTTCTTAGGTTGCATACCATCTTCTCTTCTTATTCCACATATCTGACTCGGGAAACGGGGCTAATCTGATGGGGTCAAACTTACTTGTGATTTATACTCAATAACCACAGTTGAGTGGTTAGTTTCATCTGTCCAAATAACTCACATAGTCCATAATTAATTCTCTTAACTGTCCGGACATTAAAATCTCATCCGATTCAAATTCGACTCTTCAACACTCAATCTTTGCTGAGAAACAGAGGTTTCAGAAACTGATCGATAATTCCTCATTCCATTTCTCTAGGGTTGGTAATGTCGTTCCTTAACGCTGTACTCAGAATTGATACTTAATCCATACTTCACTTTAACTCCTCAAACTGTGGTCCCGAGTCATCCCTTAATCCTTATGTATTCCACAGACAAGGCATCGTTTAACGACGCATCCAACAGGGTTAAGGCTCTTCACCTTATCCTTAAATATTTCTGACCTTCCTGAAACTCTGCCCTAAACAGACTTAGTCACTTCAATGTTCGAGGGCCACTATTTGGCGTTGATTACTTCTTCGCTAAGTCCGTCTTAGAATTCTGTCACCTTAATCTTCGCCCTTCATACACTTCATTCCTCCTTGGTCACATTCAGCTCTCAGACATTTATCCTAACTGTCATATACTAGATTGAGTTGATCAGGCTCAACTAGATGTGACCTTTAGAACAATATCCGGAACCCAATGGTCCCACTACCTTTATTGAAACTTTAATGACCCAAGGCACGGTCTGAATCGACCTGCTCTGATACCAATTGTAACACCCATACTAAATTATCTAGAATATTTAGCATGCGTATTAATCTGATATCGGATACATTAAAATTTACAATAATTTATATATACAAACCACTGAATGAGTACAATTTGCTCGTTTACATAAATATCCAAATACAATATATTACACGTTCATATACATATATAAAATCTGTCAACCTCCTGAGCTTGCCTTGACGAGCATCTGCACTCCATCCAGCGTCTTCCTGAAGATCTTCATCTGAAAACCACTTGGCAACCTGAAAACCTGCACCAGAAGGATAGGGATGAGACATAATGTCTCAGTGAGCTCCTACCCTACCTACTGTTGGCAACCACAGGGATCTTAGGGTCGCCGTGCCTACCTCGGCAATCTTGGGGAAAACTACGATCGCCAAGTCTTATCTTTACTTATTTCGCGATCAAGGGGAAACCTAGGATCGCGTCATGTCTTTATCTTTCTTTACTTGTCATTTACATAATCTTATGCATTTCATGCTCTATTCTTATCTTAGTCTTATACGTAGTGATCTTGGGGACATCCTATGATCACATCTCGTTCACTAGGAACTAAACATCATGTCTCTGTTGGATGAACAAAAGTAAGTATTAGTTTTTATATCGTTCCACAGGGATTAATGTGATATCATAAACCGTTCAACTTCGATTATCGTCTTAAGTTAGGGTTTAACTTGTTTTTATACTACACTACTCATCATTTTAAAAACTTTATAAATAAATAGTAGAGTAATATGACATAGAAGGTGTTAGGATTAACTTTCATCAATCAAACATCGTTTATATCCGATTGATTACAAATACGAATTCTAGCGTTTTCTTATATATGACATTATTACGTATTGCTCAACAACATCATTGATTTCCCAAATGACGTCGTGAGATCGATTGTATCGTTTAATCGATGATTTCTCAATCTATTAAACGATCCAAAAGCTCTACGATCCAATACTATAATGTAATTATCAAAACCAAATCCCATTTCTAGAATTTCTTATCTTGATAGAAAATCATTCTAAACCTAGATTCAAAAGTCTTTTTCAACAACATTTAAATCAAACATAAGATTGAAAAGCAAGAAGAAATTCAATGGTATATAAAATTTGCTAGAATCATATATTGAATAATCAAAAGTTTACAACATGTAATGATAGATTACCTATTAATCCCAACAAAGGAGATTAGTTGATCATTGTCATGACAACTATGGCAAAATAAGAAAGGAAGATGAAGATATGTGAGAGCTTGATGTCTCAAAGCTTCTTAAGATCTTCTTCAATCCAAATCAAATTGCTATTTGAAGTTTTTCTCCCTCTATGCCTATTCTCTCTCAAAGATAACAAGTTTTCTAAGCTCTGGAAAATATTAAAACTGATAAAAAACTATATCTTTTAGAAATGAGCTTAAAATTCCTTAAATATGCTGAGAAAATGTTCGCTCGCTACAAGCGACCAGCCTGTCGCTTGTAGCGAGGACTTCAATTGGCCAAATCATAGAGCTCCACGTCACCATCAGCATTAAACCGCCCCTTTGGTCGCTGTAGCGACAAGGTCTGTCGCTACAAGCGATGGATCTTTGAAATTCCCTGCCTAGGCTCGCTTCTAGCGTCCAGTTCATCGCTTCAAGCGATGAACTCCTGATAATCCCTGCCTAAGCTCGCTTCTAGCGATGGATGCTGCGCTTCAAGCGATGGATGTCTGGAAATCCCTGCCTATCCTCGCTACTAGCGATGAGTCCTGCGCTTGTAGCGATGGCATCAAGAAAAGCTTCATTCTTTTGCTTCAATCAGGTTCAAGCATGTATTTCCTGCATAATCACATGGGGTAAGGCTTAGGATCACATTTATTGCATTTCTAACACATTTACGCTCTAATCCTAAGGTAACTTGTACAACAAGTAAGCATAAGTTCCCTAAAAGTTAGCAAAATATAACAACTTTTAAGCACTTATCAAACTCTCCCCAACTTACATTTTGGTTTGTCCTCAAACCAAAGAACAAAAGGAAATTTTCATAGCTTTAAAAACCACAGTATTGAGCAATTAGCAAAGGATTCAAAAGTGCGAAGAATTAAATATCAAATGAGTGATTCAAATGTGATTGCGCAAGCTAAAGTGCAGTTTCTCATTAAACAAGATACATTCTATAAATGTGAACTAGTTCTAAACACAAGGAATTAAATCATACAATCCTAAACAAGCAACATGTTTAAATTTGAACCAAACCTAACACACTTCTATATAAAGTATATGAACAATTGAAATCATTTGTAAGGGTTATGAACACTCATCCAATAAACATGATAACATCCAATCAAATTATGTGTCTATCTAATTATCATTTCCAAAAGCATAAAAGGCATTGATCAAAAGGTCTTTAAGGGTTGTAATTGGGCTAGGCTACAAAAGAATTGTCATATGTGGGATATTTGAATTCAAATGGCCAAGCAAAAGGAAACATTCAATCTAATTACAACTTCCTTCTTTCTCCAATACAACACTTGGTGAATTTCATTTTTTCTATTCTTGATTGATCTTTGACAACTTTTTCTTTGAAATCTTGCAAACCTTTTCATTTTTCTCTTTTCTTTTTCTTGGTTTGCTTTTCTTTCTTTTTTCTTTTCTTTTCTTTTTCTTTTCTTTTTCTTGTTGTCAAGATCAATTAACACATTCACCCTTACATTGACATAAATAAAACCTTCCTTTCTCCCCAACTTATTTCAATGATACCCTAATCGAATGTTCCTTTGTTATTATGGCAAAGGTCAATAAAAACGATGGATAAGGGTTCAAAAGAAAACAATTATCAGAATTCAATAGAGAGTTAACTGTGAACTGAATTTTTTACAAACTCCGGCAATTTAAATAAGCAAATGAGCTTATTAAATTGACAGTCCACAGTTAACAATTCTGATTCCATTAGGCTCAGATGGGTTAACAGATACTCCCACATCTCACAGGGTAGGTTCATTTGGTCAAGTATTTCTCTCAATTTCAAAAAATTGCCTTGATCATTTCAATGCTCTTATACAATTTAAAACAACAACAGATTTAACATAAAATAACTGAGTTAAACATGATTATTGGTCTCCTGCATATATATACAATGGTTGAGGATTCCTCACATTTTTGGCTAGTTCTATATTGGTTCAAAACTAAACACATGCTTGCTTAAAAACTGAATAAATTAACTTGTGTGTGTAAAGAACTTATTCACATTTACGAATATACCTAGAAAAACAAGAAAACGAGTACCTTAGCTGCGCGCTTTAACACTCATTCTATCATTATCACTCAGATGATTCACAGTTCAAGCATTGGCTTTTGAATCTTTCATCTTTCTTTCAAAATTTGTTGGGATCATTCCAAAAAATTTTAACAAAAATACTAAAGCATAAATAAAATATAACCTATACTAACATGCTATAACAAAAATTAAATAACATAAACATAATTAACTTAAACCAAAAAGGGTACATCATCCATGGTACAAAAGAAACATAATCAGAGTACAAAGCATAAATCAAAATGTTAAAGTACAAAGCTGAATAAATAAAACGAAAGAAAACAAATCAAGATCTGCAGCTCTGCATCATCAATCTGAGTCTGTGGCCATGTCGTCCTCAGAGTCTATCAAGTCAGCTGCCATGCGATCAATAGAATTTGTAGCAGCTGAGGAGTCATCATCCAGATCATCATCGACATCAGCGTCGTCATCACCCTGATCACCGGCATCCTGAACACCAGCATCAGCTGCAGCTGCCCCTCCTGGAAAGAATGGCCTGTCCCCAGGCCAAGCGATGTGCTCAGAGAAGAAAGCAGGTGTCCACGGGCTTTGGCCACTGTCGTGCAGATGGCTCTGAATCGTAGTAAGTGCTCGGTGATTTGACGCATTCTGCGCCAACAGAAGAGAGCTCACAGTAGCAGAATCCCAACTCGATAAGTCCAATGGTGGAATGGTCGGGTGGCTAGGGTGGCTAGTAGTCTGAGGTGGTGGTGGTGGTACATGAGAAGGTCCTGCTGAGGATGATGGTCCAGCTGAGGGGGGAGGTGGGGCAACAGGTGCAGGTGTAGAGCAGTACCTATTGATGTATCTATCATCAATAGGGTTTTTAATTTCCTCATCAACCTGTGATGGCATGTGCACTCTAGCTCTCCTACAAAGTCCCATGATCAACCCGGGAAAAGTCAGAGGGCATTTAGGTTTGCCCGGGGGTAATATACCACTCTCAGCTACTATCCTCATCTCATTTGCTATCAGCCTAGCAACGTCAACTTGACGCTGAGTGAGGATATAATGAACAAGAGGGGTCACATCTAAGGTGGTGGAGGAGGTGTGAGACTTAGGGCAGATGTTATACAGAATAAGGGTAAGGATTACCTGAGCCTCAGTGGTCATGTTATCACGAAATGCTCGGAAAGGCTTACCCGAAGCCCTACTCACATCATAACTCTTCCCCTCCTGGAAGATGTCCTGTGCGATGCTGTCGTGATCCCAATCACCACTCCTCTGATGTTCACAGAAATCACAAAGCGCAGTGGGTGCAAGCGGATTATCTTCTTCAACCAGCTCCAGAGGCTTGCCCAGATACGCGTTGATGGACATGCGATCAAAGGTGACTGTGCGCCCTCGCACGTAGGTAGTCCAAGTAAACTCATCAGACGGATCAGAGGGGATCGCGTTCGTGTAGAACTCGCGCACGATTTCATAGTTAATCCTCCTGGGTGGCGTGCAAAGAATCCCCCACTTCCTCTCGTTAATCATGGCTGCTAAGCCTCCATACTCCCCTTCTTCAGATATCTCGAACCTCTTCTCAGACCAGATTCGTCTTGTTCTCAGCTCCTCGTAGCGTTCCTGGTTCCTCCAGCTTAGGAAACGACTTGCGTCGTGCGGTTGAACGTTTGCTCTTGGTCGTGACGAGGAGCTTTCAACATTCCTTTGACGTTTAGACGAAGTTTTAGGTGCCATTCCTACAAAATGATTTTAAACAGATGAAAATCAGATAGGATACAAGTCAAGTTTCAATCAAAACAAAAATAAAACAAATTCTGGGTTCGCTCGCTACAAGCGACAGCTTGGTCGCTGTAGCGACGAAACCCAGAAAATGCCTCTTTCCTTCGCTACAAGTGTACTGTAGCGAGGAAGACCCTTTTCAAATTTCATGTTTTTTTCTGATTTTAACTTGGTTGTAGCATGCGAAAATAACATTAAAGCTAGAATAAATGAGAAACAATCACCTAAACTTCCTACATCCTCAAAAACCCTAATTTATTTGAATTTTTACAAAGGTTTTTTTTTCCAAAAAACGAATCCTATGAACAAAAGGATTAGAGGGAAGTTTTCTAGGTGATTTTCGTTCATTTACAACAGTTTAAAACATATCTAAACCTGGGTAAACAACAGGGCATGTATAAGTTCAAATTTCGTAAAACCCTAAACCCTAAATTGTCTAATCAGCATGCAGGCATATTCATGAAGTAAAAAACTGATAAACAGTGACAGAAAGGTGCGAAATACATACCTGAAGAGTTGTTGAGTGAGATTAAACAGGTACAGAGATGGATTAGCAAGATTTGTGCAGAAATTTTAAAGTGAACAATGCAGAAATGGAAATGAATGGAAAGGAGTATGTTCAGATGCGAAAATATAAGTTAAAAAGGCTAAGACACTTAATGAAAGTGGTTGGGGGTAGCTGAAGCGACAGGAGTGGCCTGGGTAATATAAAACTGTTTTCTGATACGCTCGCTACAAGCGCGCGATTCGTCGCTACAGCGACAAGCAAAAAGCCCATCGCTACAAGCGTGGTTTGGCGCTACAAGCGCAAGTGCAAAAACTGTCGCTAGAAGCGACAAGTGCATCGCTACAGCGACGTAGTGTAAATTCCATCGCTACAGCGATGAGTTGGTCGCTGTAGCGACCATGACAGGAAACAGAAAAATAAATTTTTGAGTTCTAGCCACTATCCCAACATGCATAAATAACTATACAGAAGTAAAATAACACTAAAAACACAACATACTTACAAAATTGGGGTGCCTCCCAACAAGCTCTTGTTTAACGTCATTAGATCGACGCCTGTTTCGCTTACGCATAAGAATCGATGAGTGAAATCGTTGTCGTGTGCCGAACGACTTCACCTCCAAAATATGGTTTAAGCCTTTGTCCATTCACTGTCCATGTCGACTTGGTGATAGGATCCTCTAGTTCCACAGCTCCATAAGGTTTTACTTCTTTTATCATGAACGGACCGGACCACTTGGACTTCAATTTACCCGGAAATAGTCGTAGCCTTGCATTGAACAGCAACACCATCTGACCAGGCTTGAATTCCCTCTTCATGATCTTCTTGTCATGATACCGTTTAACCTTTTCCTTATAAAGCTTGCTTGACTGATAGGCTTGGTCACGCATTTCCTCTAACTCATGCATTTGAAGCTTTCTCTTCTCCCCAGCTTGCTCTTGATCAAAGTTCAAAAACTTTAGCGCCCAAAACGCTTTGTGCTCCAACTCGACCGGCAAGTGGCATGCCTTCCCATACACCAACTGGAATGGTGTGAAACCCGTAGGAGCTTTGTATGCGGTCCTATAGGCCCACAACGCTTCGTCCAGTTTCATCGCCCAATCCTTCCTTGAAGATGACACGGTCTTCTCAAGTATCCGTTTTGTTGGAACAAAATGTGTTTGACAAGTCTCTCATATAATAAGGGGGAGATTGTTGAAACATTTATGTGTAAACATATCTCTCTCTATGGTTTTGATGATAACAAGGTATTAAAGAGAAAATTGGTTATATGCTAATGCTTTGTTCAAGTGTTTCAGAACCACATGCTTATCAAGTATTGATTAATAATGGTTATGAAGAACAAGCTAAAGAGCAAGAAGGAAAGCCAAGAAGCAAGGTTGCAAGGCCAAGAAGAAACTGGTCCTGAAGAAGTGCTCCTGAAGAAAGAGCTTCTGAAGAGGTCCTGAAGAAGTGCAGCTTCTGAAGTCTGGGTGCCTCTGAAGAAGTCAACGCAAGTCAACTCCTGAAGCCAGCTTCTGATCCGTACAGAGAGAGAGCTTCTGATCACTGTTCACTCAGAAGCTTCTGAAGTTGATGTGGCATGGATTCTGATCAGTACTGTGCGCATTTAATGCCTGGAAGTGTCAGAACAACTCAATGGAACAGTTGTTCCCCTGAACCAAACATTCTCCAGTTTTTATGGTGGGCCAATTCAAAAATGGCACCTGCCCTGTTCTGACAGAAAAAGTGCAGCACACATTTGCAGCAACCTAGTCCAATTACAACGGCTAAATTCCTGATTTCCAGCAAATCTCCAACAGCTCTATTTTCATCTATAAAAGGAGGGAGATTTGAAGAAGAAATCGTTGAAGACTCTTTGAAACGCATAAGCTGAAACTCTGCCCTGTTTTCTGTGTAAAACTGTCATAGTTCAAAACTCATAGAAATTCTTCAGTCTTTGTAACTTAGGAATTTCTTAAGGTTAAGAGTCTTAACCTGTGTTGTATTTAGAGAACACCTCTGATATTTGATCAAGTGTTCATCCCAAACTTCTTTACGTGTAAACCAGTTTGGTCCCTAAAGTCTTAGTCTGAATACTAAGCAATTGTAACCTCACTCCTTAGTGGTCTGAGTCAGAAGCCTCTTGTCTTTGTGACTTGAGCATTGAGAAGTCTCTTGTCTTAGTGACTTGAGCATTGGAAGCCTCTTCCTTGGTGGTTGAGCATAGAAGTCTCTTTCTTTGTGATTGAGCAGCTGGAAGTCTCTTTCTTAGTGATTGAGCAAATTGTAATCAGAACTTGATTATAGTGAAACTCTCTTGTTGGACACAAGGGGACAGGACTACTTCTCACATTGAGAAGGAACCTGTATAATTTGCTGTGTCTTCTCTTTTCCCTTACTCCTTAACTTGTTTTATCCGCTGCATTCAACTTCTGATATCTGTTCAGAACTGATCATATCAGCTTCTGAACTGAACCTTAAGCTTTAAAAAGAAAAAGAACAAGTTTTAGAGTCACACAATTCAACCCCCCCCTTCTTGTGTGTTTGTTTTTCTCACCTTCAGTTGGTATCAGAGCTCCGGTTCTGATATTAACACTTAACAGTGTGTCAGTAGGATCCTGAGAAAAACATGGCCTCAACAAGTGAGTCACCTCCACCCTCTCCCAGAAATCCACCATCTCCCAGAAATCAAAGAAATGTCCATTATGACTATAGTACTGAAGAAAAGAAGTCTAGGTCACACAATAAACCTCCTATGTTTACTGGTGACCCAGAAAAATTCTCTTGGTGGAAAAGCAAAATGTATAGTCACATTATTGGGATTGATGATACTCTATGGGATATTATTGAAGATGGAATCTCAATACCTGTAGATGAAGAAGGTGTTGCTGTCAACAGGAGAACTCTGAGTGATGCTGAAAGAAAGATCTATAGGAAGCATCATCATGTCAGAGGTATCATTGTGGACTCCTTGCCTCACACTGAGTATCAGAAGCTGAGTGACAAGTCCACTGCAAAGGCTATATTCACATCCCTCTGCTCTAACTATGAAGGTAATCAGAAAGTTAGAGAAGCTAAGGCAAACATACTTGTTCAGCAATATGAATTGTTCAGAATGAAAGAGGATGAAAATATTGAGACTATGTTCTCAAGATTTCAGACTCTGGTTTCTGGACTTCAGATTCTGAAGAAGAGTTATACCACAGCTGATCATGTGAATAAAATCCTTAGAAGTCTGCCATCCAAATGGAGACCTAAAGTGACTGCCATTGAGGAAGCTAAAGATCTAAATACTTTAAGTATTGAAGATCTTATAAGCTCACTCAAAGTGCATGAACTGGGACTCAATGAGGATGAGCCTGTTAGAGAACCAAAAACATTGGCTCTGAAGTCTAAAAGAAAACCTGTTAAAGCTTTGAAAGCAATTGAATCTGAAGAAGAGTTTCCTGAGGGAAATTCTGATGAAGATTCAGATGCTGATGAGCTTGCAATGATTTCTAAGAGACTTCAGTATCTGATGAACAGAAAGAAAAAGTTCTCTAACAGAAGCAGTAACTTCAGAGGATCTGGCTCTAGTTCTAAGAGGGATATCCAGAAGGAAAGCTGCTACAATTGCAAAAAGCCTGGCCACTTCATTGCTGATTGTCCTGATCTTCAGAAGGAAAAATCAAAGGAAAAAGCAAAGAAGTCCAGCTCAAAGTCAAGCAACTTCAGAAATAAGCTCAAAAAGAGTCTCATGGCAACATGGGATGATCTGGATAATGAGTCAGAATCTGATGAGGAAGAAGCCAACCTGGCCCTGATGGCAATTGCATCTTCTGATGCAGAATCATGTTCAGATTCTGATGAAGAAGATGAGATATGCTTGTCATCCAAAGAAAAGGAAAGGTCCTGGTACCTGGACAGTGGATGCTCGCATCATATGACAGGGGACAAGTCTATGTTCCAAACCCTGACTCTGAAAGAGGGAGGAACTGTGGGATTTGGAGGAAGTCAGAAAGGAAAGATCATTGGTACTGGTAAGATAGGTAATTCTTCCTTGTACATTGATAATGTTTGGCTGGTAGATGGACTTAGGCATAACTTACTTAGCATAAGTCAATTATGTGATAGTAATTATGAAGTCCTGTTTAATAAGAACACCTGCACTGTAATCAGTAGCAAAGACAAGTCTGTAGTGTTCAGAGGCAGCAGGAAAAACAATGTTTACAAAATTAATTTTTCTGAATTGGTTCAGCAGAAGGTAGTTTGCCTTCTGTCTGTGAGTGATGAGAAGTGGGTCTGGCACAAAAGGCTGGGACATGCTAACTGGAGACTCATCTCCAAGCTTAGCAAGTTACAGCTGGTCAGAGGCTTGCCCCAAATTGATTATCACTCAGATGCACTGTGCAGTGCATGCCAAATTGGAAAGTTTTCTAAAACTTCTTTTAAACCAAAGAACATTGTTTCAACCTCAAAACCTCTAGAACTCCTTCACATTGATTTGTTTGGTCCTGTTGGAACTGCTTCAATCAATGGGAAGAAGTATGGACTTGTTATTGTTGATGATTATAGTAGGTGGACTTGGGTTAAATTCCTCAGAACCAAAAATGAAACATATGATGTGTTTTTCAAATTCTGCAAACAAGTACAAACAGAAACTGATTTGAAAATTTTGAAAATCAGAAGTGATCATGGTGGTGAATTTGAAAATGAACCCTTTGAAAACTTTTGTGAAGACCATGGAATTTTCCATGAGTTCTCATCTCCTAGAACTCCACAACAAAATGGAGTTGTAGAGAGAAAGAACAGGTCTTTACAAGAGATGGCCAGAACCATGATCCATGAGTCAAAAATTGCTAAGTACTTTTGGGCAGAAGCTGTAAACACAGCATGTTATATTCAGAACAGGATCTATATCAGACCAATTCTGAATAAAACTTCATATGAATTATTTAAAGGAAGAAAACCAAGTATTTCTTATTTTCATCAGTTTGGTTGTACATGTTACATACTGAACAATAAGGTCTACCTAAAGAAATTTGATGCCAAGGCTCAAAAGGGTATCTTTTTAGGATACTCAGAGAGATCTAAGGCATACAGAGTGTATAATTCTGAAACACATGTTGTTGAAGAAGCTATACACATTAGGTTTGATGATAAGAAGCCTGGTAGTGAAATACCAGAGCTGGTTGAGAGTTTTGCAGATGTCAGAATCTCAGAGGAACCTTCAGAAGCTGAACCCAGTTCAGGTTCTGATGAAGGTTCAGAAGCTGAAAACAATGAAGACTCTGAGAAACTCTCCAGCAATGACACTACTCCTAATGCTAATCAAGATCAGCATGGTTCTGAACAAACCCCTCATGGCCCTTCAGAAGCTAATCCACCCAGAACCTCATTCAAATACAAGTCTTCACATCCTGAGGAGTTGATCATTGGAAACAAGAACAGTCCAAGGAAGACAAGATCAGCATTCACTCAGAATGAGTCCATGCTTGGCCTGCTATCCATGATTGAACCCACAACTGCTGATGAAGCACTTGCTGATGATGGTTGGATTGTAGCAATGCAAGAAGAGCTGAATCAATTCCAAAGGAATGATGTATGGGATCTTGTGGCAAGACCTGATCAGAAGAACATCATTGGAACAAAATGGGTGTTCAGGAACAAGCTCAATGAACAAGGAGAAGTGATCAGAAACAAGGCTAGATTAGTAGCTCAAGGGTACAGCCAGCAAGAAGGAATAGACTACACTGAAACTTTTGCTCCAGTAGCAAGACTGGAAGCAATCAGGTTACTTCTTTCTTATGCTATTAATCATGATATCATCTTGTATCAAATGGATGTTAAGAGTGCTTTCTTAAATGGTGTGATTTCTGAAGAAGTGTATGTCAAACAACCTCCTGGTTTTGAAGATGTAAAACATCCAAACCATGTTTTTAAACTTAAAAAGTCCTTGTATGGTCTGAAACAAGCTCCCAGAGCTTGGTATGAAAGACTAAGCAACTTCTTAACTCAAAATGGTTTTGTAAGAGGTCAAGTTGACAATACACTCTTTAGAAAAACTGTTAAGAAAGAAATCTTAATTGTACAAATCTATGTTGATGATATCATATTTGGTTCTACTAATGCCTCCCTTTGCAAGGAATTCTCTAAGTTAATGCAGGATGAATTTGAAATGAGCATGATGGGTGAGCTGAAATTCTTTTTGGGAATTCAAATCAACCAATGCAAAGAAGGTGTGTATGTTCATCAGTCCAAATACACCAAGGAGCTTCTGAAGAAGTTCCAGTTGGATGATTGCAAGCTGATGTCAACACCAATGCATCCCACCTGCACTTTGAGCAAAGAGGACAATGGCACTAAGGTAGATCAGAAGCTGTACAGAGGTATGATAGGTTCTCTCCTATACTTAACTGCTTCTAGGCCAGATATTTTATTTAGTGTATGTCTGTGTGCTAGATTCCAATCAGATCCTAGAGAATCTCACATGACTGCTGTCAAGAGAATCTTCAGGTATCTGAAAGGAACAACTAATTTGGGACTTCTGTATAAGAAATCTCTAAATTATAAGCTAGTTGGATTCTGTGATGCTGACTATGCTGGAGACAGGATTGAAAGAAAATCCACCAGTGGAAACTGTCAGTTTCTTGGTGAGAATCTGATATCCTGGGCCAGCAAGAGACAAGCAACCATTGCTTTGTCAACAGCAGAAGCAGAATACATCTCAGCTGCAAGTTGTAGCACACAACTGCTCTGGATGAAACATCAATTAGAGGATTATCAGATTCATGCAGATAATATTCCAATTTATTGTGATAATACTGCTGCTATATGTCTGTCAAAAAATCCAATTCTGCATTCTAGAGCCAAGCACATAGAAATAAAACATCATTTTATAAGAGACTATGTTCAGAAGGGTGTGTTAGATATTCAGTTCATTGATACTGATCATCAATGGGCTGACATATTCACAAAACCCCTAACAGAAGATAGATTCAACTTTATTAAAAAGAATCTGAACATGCATGTTATCTCTTGAAAATGTGCTTGAATCTGAATGTATTCCTTGATTCTAAGTTTATCATAAGCTAAGACTTATCAAACACTCATCTTCTGAGAGTTTGACTAAAGTTCAGCCTGAAAAACTTCAGAGTCTGAAGGATCAGAACCTGGATTTTCTGACCTCTGAATCTGATAAAAATCTAATGATGGTCAGAATCTGATAAGTATAGTTATGGGCAATGATGATTAAAGCTTTGAAAGTTTATACTATAACCCTCCCAAAGTCATCAAGTAAAAATGTGTTTTTATGCTCTGATACTCATTGTTAAAATTGCTTGACAAACAATTTTCAGTTGGTATCAGTTTGTTTTCAAAATGTTTAGCACAGACACATTTTAAAAGCCCAAAGTGTTTCAGACATGTTCAGTCTCTAGAACTCTTTTCATCTTGGTATCAGTCTTAAGAAATGTTTTCATTTGGTATCAGACTCTGAATTAAAACCTTTTTGCTGGTATCAGACTCTGAGATAAATCCTCAATTGGTATCAGATTCTGATATATTTCTTTAAAGCAAACTCAGAATTACTCTGATACTGAACTCTTCTTGAAAAGCTTTTGCTCTGATACTACACACAACTGGTTGTTTTGCTCTGATGCTGAACAAAGTAATGTCTGAACACAGAATGACCTGATCAGAAGCTCCAAACTTTTTCTGCTTCTGAACAGCATTCTATTTTTATTTGCAAGTCATATACCCATTGTAAATCAAGTAGGATCTGATGATTATCATTGCTACTTGGTTATCCATATGATTGCACAAATATCTCACAATCTTGGTCAGTTCAACCCTCCCAAATTCTGCATCCTTTTGAAATTATTTTAAACTTGATGTCAGAACTGTTTTTTTTTTTTTTTTTCAAAAGGGGGGAAACTGGACTGCTTTGATACCTGCCTTCAAACTCCTTTTAAATCCATTTCTGCTCTGATACAGATATTTTCAAACTCTTTTGACAAAGGGGGAGAAATTTTTCTGTCTTAAAGAGAGAAAGTAGTACTTTTTGTTGATGACAAAAGGGGGAGAAAAGTAAAACAAGTATTAAAGCACCTGAGCTCAAATAAGTTAAAAATTGTCAGATGCTAAGCATATTAAAGCTCTGATAGCTCTGATACAATTGTTAGGATTAAGTTCTGATACAATTGTTAAGCTAGCTCTGATATTGATCAGATAAGCTGAGTTAAGCTCTAATACATTTCTGACTAGCTCTGATACATTTAACTTATGAGAACTGCTTTGAAGTAAAATTCTAGCTCTGATATATTCTGTGAGATATATAACTCTTAGTGAGTAAAAAGAATTTAAAGTAACTTGGATAAGACTCAGGGAGCTTACAAAACTCATCCTGTGGATTATCAGACTTAGGGGGAGAGCTTACAAACCTCAGAACCTGAAGTCAACAAGTCATTTTAAATTCTGAGTGTAAATTTCATCATATTGTTAATTACACTTAACAACTATTCTGAAATTTTCACATTTGTGTTTTTAACTGAACTTAATTAACTTGGATCAGACTCAGGGGGAGCTTACAAACCTCACCCTGCAGTTAACTTGTTAATTAAGTTAACAACAATTTTCTGTTTTAATACTTATGTTTGTCATCATCAAAAAGGGGGAGATTGTTGGAACAAAATGTGTTTGACAAGTCTCTCATATAATAAGGGGGAGATTGTTGAAACATTTATGTGTAAACATATCTCTCTCTATGGTTTTGATGATAACAAGGTATTAAAGAGAAAATTGGTTATATGCTAATGCTTTGTTCAAGTGTTTCAGAACCACATGCTTATCAAGTATTGATTAATAATGGTTATGAAGAACAAGCTAAAGAGCAAGAAGGAAAGCCAAGAAGCAAGGTTGCAAGGCCAAGAAGAAACTGGTCCTGAAGAAGTGCTCCTGAAGAAAGAGCTTCTGAAGAGGTCCTGAAGAAGTGCAGCTTCTGAAGTCTGGGTGCCTCTGAAGAAGTCAACGCAAGTCAACTCCTGAAGCCAGCTTCTGATCCGTACAGAGAGAGAGCTTCTGATCACTGTTCACTCAGAAGCTTCTGAAGTTGATGTGGCATGGATTCTGATCAGTACTGTGCGCATTTAATGCCTGGAAGTGTCAGAACAACTCAATGGAACAGTTGTTCCCCTGAACCAAACATTCTCCAGTTTTTATGGTGGGCCAATTCAAAAATGGCACCTGCCCTGTTCTGACAGAAAAAGTGCAGCACACATTTGCAGCAACCTAGTCCAATTACAACGGCTAAATTCCTGATTTCCAGCAAATCTCCAACAGCTCTATTTTCATCTATAAAAGGAGGGAGATTTGAAGAAGAAATCGTTGAAGACTCTTTGAAACGCATAAGCTGAAACTCTGCCCTGTTTTCTGTGTAAAACTGTCATAGTTCAAAACTCATAGAAATTCTTCAGTCTTTGTAACTTAGGAATTTCTTAAGGTTAAGAGTCTTAACCTGTGTTGTATTTAGAGAACACCTCTGATATTTGATCAAGTGTTCATCCCAAACTTCTTTACGTGTAAACCAGTTTGGTCCCTAAAGTCTTAGTCTGAATACTAAGCAATTGTAACCTCACTCCTTAGTGGTCTGAGTCAGAAGCCTCTTGTCTTTGTGACTTGAGCATTGAGAAGTCTCTTGTCTTAGTGACTTGAGCATTGGAAGCCTCTTCCTTGGTGGTTGAGCATAGAAGTCTCTTTCTTTGTGATTGAGCAGCTGGAAGTCTCTTTCTTAGTGATTGAGCAAATTGTAATCAGAACTTGATTATAGTGAAACTCTCTTGTTGGACACAAGGGGACAGGACTACTTCTCACATTGAGAAGGAACCTGTATAATTTGCTGTGTCTTCTCTTTTCCCTTACTCCTTAACTTGTTTTATCCGCTGCATTCAACTTCTGATATCTGTTCAGAACTGATCATATCAGCTTCTGAACTGAACCTTAAGCTTTAAAAAGAAAAAGAACAAGTTTTAGAGTCACACAATTCAACCCCCCCTTCTTGTGTGTTTGTTTTTCTCACCTTCACGTTTGATTTCACGGTTGGATACCTCGGCTTGACCGTTCGTCTGTGGATGGTATGGTGAAGCTACCTTGTGCTTTACTCCATAGTGCTCAAGTGCTTTTGCTAACTGCTGATTGCAGAAGTGAGAACCTCCATCACTTATTAGCACTCTTGGAGTTCCAAATCGGGAAAAGATGTTTCTTTTCAGAAACTTGACCACCGTCTTGCTATCGGCTTTTTGAGATGCTATTGCTTCAACCCACTTTGACACATAGTCAACAGCCACCAGAATATACTCGTTGTTCAAAGAAGATGGAAATGGCCCTACAAAGTCAATACCCCAACAGTCGAAGACTTCGACTTCAAGGATACTTTGTAGAGGCATTTCATTCCTCTTTGAAATCCCTCCGGTTTTCTGGCAACTCTCGCATTCTTTCACATGTTTATATGAGTCTTTGAACAACGAGGGCCAATAAAAGCCAGCTTGAAGAACTTTTGCTCCAGTTCTTTCTCCACTGTAGTGACCACCATATGGCGAGTTGTGACAATGCCACATGATGTCCTTGGCTTCTTCTCTAGCAACACATCTTCTGATTAAGTGGTCCACTCCAATCTTGAATAAGTATGGGTCATCCCAAATGAATTGAGTGGCGTCTCTCAACAACCTCTTCTTCATTTGCCATGTGTAATCCTCCGGTATGAACCCCGTTGCTTTGTAATTGGCCATGTCCGCGAACCATGGTCTTTCTTGCACCATAAGCAACTGTTCATCCGGGAACTCTTCAAGGATGTCCCTTTCATTCTTCGTTATCTCATTGTTCACCAATCTTGACAGATGATCAGCTACTAGGTTCTCAGTCCCCTTCTTGTCCTTACTCTCCAAATCAAACTCTTGGAGTAGCAACATCCAACGGATGAGTCTCGGCTTTGAATCGGGTTTGGTAATCAAGTACTTGATAGCTGCATGGTCAGTCCAGATAACAATTTTTGAACCAATGAGATACGAACAAAATTTTTCTAATGCGAACACTATGGCAAGTAATTCTTTTTCAGTGGTAGCATAATTGACTTGTGCGTCATTTAAAACTTTACTTGCGTAGTGTATAGCATGAAAAATTTTGTTTTTGCGTTGACCTAACACCGCGCCTACCGCATAATCACTTGCATCGCACATAAGTTCAAAATCATATGTCCAGTTTGGTGCGGTGATTATGGGTGCGGATGTTAAGCTATCCTTTAAACTATTAAAAGCATTTAAACAGTCAATATCAAAATCAAAAGACTTATCTTTGTTGAGCAAATTGCTCAATGGCTTTGCAATTTTTGAGAAGTCCTTGATGAATCTCCGATAGAACCCGGCATGGCCTAGCAAGCTTCGGATTCCTTTGACATTGACTGGTGGTGGAAGTTTTCCTATCACGTCGACCTTAGCTTTATCAACTTCAATACCCTTGGAGGAGATCTTGTGACCAAGGACAATACCCTCGGTTACCATGAAGTGACACTTCTCCCAATTGAGCACCAAGTTGGTTTCCTTGCACCGTTTCAGTACCGTGTCCAGATTATTCAAGCATAAATCAAATGATGACCCGAAAACTGAGAAGTCGTCCATGAGCACTTCAATGCTTTTCTCTATCAAGTCTGCAAAGATAGCTTGCATGCATCATTGAAATGTTGCTGGAGCGTTACATAAACCGAACGGCATGCGTCGATATGCGAATACCCCAAAAGGACATGTGAATGCAGTCTTCTCGTGATCTTCTGGATTCACCGAAATCTGATTGTAACCCGAATACCCGTCAAGGAAACAGTAAAAAGCTTGTCCTGACAGCCTCTCTAGCATTTGATCCATAAATGGTAGAGGAAAATGATCCTTTCTAGTTGCTTTGTTCAACCTCCGGTAGTCGATACACATCCTCCAACCAGTCACGGTTCTAGTCGGTATGAGCTCATTCTTCTCGTTCGTGATAACCGTCATACCTCCCTTCTTAGGGACCACTTGAACCGGACTAACCCAAGTGCTATCCGAGATCGGATATATCATGCCGGCTTCTAGTAGCTTCACTACTTCTTTCCGGACTACTTCTTTCATGTTTGGGTTTAGCCGTCTTTGAGGTTGTGCTACCGGCTTATAATCCTCTTCCATCATGATCTTGTGCATACAATAGGAAGGACTTATCCCTTTTAAGTCGGATAGTGTCCAACCTATTGCCTCCTTATTGGACTTCAAAACTTCGACCAATCTTGTTTCTTCATGGTTTGACAAGGAGCTACTAATGATTACCGGTTTGGTACCCTCTTGATCAAGAAACACATACTTCAAATGTGAGGGCAATATCTTCATCTCCGGCTTCACTTCTTCTACTTTAGCTTCATTCGTCAATTCCTCGATTTTGGCTTTGTGAGGAGGAATTTCCTTCAACGAATCGAGCTCCTTCAAACACTCTTCAAGCTCTAGCTCATCTTCTTCTCCTAGGATACTTAGTGCGTTTGTCAAAACTCTCTCAAGATGTGTCAAGTCATGCAACTGGTTTCTCGTATCAACTATCAATTCTTCCGTTGCATCCATCTTGAAACACGCAGCTTTATCACTAGGGAACCTCATTGCTTCATGGATGTTGAAATTGACTTCTTCATCGTCCACACGGACTTTCATTAAGCCTCCGTCAAGATCAATCATCATCCGTGCCGTTTGCATGAAAGTTCTCCCAAGAAGTAGTGGCACATCATCATCCTCCGGAATGTCCATCACTACAAAGTCGACGGGGAACAAGAACTTGTTGACTTTCACCAACACGTCTTCAGCAATTCCCAATGGACGAGTGTAGGATTTGTCGGCCAATTGCAAGGTTAAGTTGGTTCTCTTCACAACTATATCACCTATCCTTTTGACAACGGATAATGGAATTAGGTTGATGCTTGAACCCAAATCAATGAGTGCCTTGCCGACATCTACATTGCCAATGGATACGAGCAATGTAACTTTGCCCGGATCTCTCTTCTTTCTTGACAATGTGTTCTGGATGATTTCACTACAATTTGTGTCTAGCAAAATTGTTTCTTCTTCATTAAACCTTCTCTTCTTGGAAAGGATTTCCTTCATGAACTTGACATAGGTAGGCATTTGCTCTAGGGCTTCCGAGAATGGTATGTTGATTTGTAACCTCTTGAATACTTCAAGGAACCTAGCAAACTGCCTCTCCTTCTCTTTTTTGGCTGGTGTAGTTGGGTAAGGTAGGTGCGGTGTTGGTGCATTCTTCACTATTTCTTGCTTCTTGCCCTTCTCCTTCACCACATCCTTCTTCCATACAATGTTCTCATTTTCAACTACATCCTTATTATTTTTTTCTACTACATCCTCTATATGTACATCTTCCGTTTCTTCCTCATGTCCTTCATCATCATCCTTCTCCTTCACCTCATTCTCAACCACCCTTCTCTCTACTTCAAGATTGTCCCCTATACCTTGGCCAATTACCTTCCCGCTCCTTGTAGAAATTGCCTTGCAATTTTCGTTGTCTCTTGTTGCAAGGGCTTCCTCATCAAAATGACTTAATTGTCATTTCGATGATGATGCATGATCCTTTGGGTTGGTTTGTGTGTTGGCGGTAAAGGTTCCGCCTTGTTGAGTAGCTTGAGAAAGTTGTTGTGCCAATTGACCCACTTGCGTCTCCAGATTTTTAATGGACGCATCAGTGTTCTTCTGGTTGGCCATTGATTGCTGCATGAATTGATTGAGGGTTTCATCAGTGGTCTGGTTGCGGTTTTGTTGTGGAGGTTGATATTGGTTATAATTCTGGTAAGGTTGTCGGTTGTATTGCCCAGCTTCTCCCCTCCAACCTTGGCCATAATTCGGATTATTCCCTCTTGGGAAGTTGTTTGGATGGCTTTGGAATTGGTTCTGAAACTGTTGAGGCCTTGGTTGATTACCAACATAGCTTACCTCTTCTGTGGGGGGCGGACAAAATCCGGTTGGGTGGTCTCCCGAACAAAGCTCGCAAGATGCGACTTGGTGTTGTCTTCTTTGCTCGTTCTGGATGTCCTTCATTTGTTGAGGAAGGTTGGCCATTTTCTTTGTCAACTCTTCCACTTGTTGCGTGAGCAACTTGTTTTGTGCAAGGATCGCATCATTAGTTCCCAAATCAAGGATTCCCGCCTTCCTTTGGATTTGGCTTCGGTTGTGATGAGCTTGATGATCGTTCAATGCCATTCTCTCTATAATAGCAACAGCATCCTCCGCGCTCTTGGCCATCAAAGAACCACCAGCAGCAGCGTCAAGCAAAAGCTTGGATTGTTGTTGCATCCCGTTCCGGAAGAGATGAATTTGTGTTAATTCATCAAATCCATGGTTCGGACATCTTTTGAGCATTGACTTAAAACGCTCCCAGGCTTCACATAGTGTTTCACTTGTACCTTGTGAAAACACCGCAATGGTTGTCTTCGCCTCCATAAAACGATTCTGAGGGAAGAACCTCTCAAGGAATTTCTCCTCAAGCGTATTCCAGTTCGTCATTACCGTTGGTGGCTGGTCCAAGTACCACTCCTTAGCTTTGCCTATCAATGAATGTGGAAACATCCTCATCCACATAGCCTCCTCGTTATTTTCCGTCTCACCAAGGGTTCCCGCAATCTCATAGAATTTTGTGAGATGTTGGAACGGGTCTTCATGATCTAATCCTGAGAATGGATTAGCATATAAGATTTGTAAAATTCCCGTCTTCATCTCCGTTTGCTTGGCAGTCCGCGGTGTTTTCCCCAATTGTGCAAAACGACGTGGACTGTTAGTACATGGCATCGCAGAACCTCCTGAACCATCTCCTGTTGCAGCCATTTGTAACTCTTGGCTTGGATTATGACTAGATGAGTGACTAGAAACAGAACTCTCCTCTTGTTGCCTCCTCCTTGCTTGTTGCTTCTTTCTCCGATTCTTACTATTGTTTCTTCTAGCTGTTCTTTCAATCTCGGAATCAAAAAGAAGTTGGTCCTCTGATACTTGACCTCGCATAAACGATATCAACAATCTGACCACAAAGAATTAGCAAACAAGATGGATAAGAAATATTAGTTATATACATAAAAGAATTTTGTGCAAAATTGCTTAAAACCATAATTAAAGTTGCAATGATTATAACATCAAAACTTTAATCCCCGGCAGCGGCGCCATTTTGTTGGATGAACAAAAGTAAGTATTAGTTTTTATATCGTTCCACAGGGATTAATGTGATATCATAAACCGTTCAACTTCGATTATCGTCTTAAGTTAGGGTTTAACTTGTTTTTATACTACACTACTCATCATTTTAAAAACTTTATAAATAAATAGTAGAGTAATATGACATAGAAGGTGTTAGGATTAACTTTCATCAATCAAACATCGTTTATATCCGATTGATTACAAATACGAATTCTAGCGTTTTCTTATATATGACATTATTACGTATTGCTCAACAACATCATTGATTTCCCAAATGACGTCGTGAGATAGATTGTATCGTTTAATCGATGATTTCTCAATCTATTAAACGATCCAAAAGCTTTACGATCCAATACTATAATGTAATTATCAAAACCAAATCCCATTTCTAGAATTTCTTATCTTGATAGAAAATCATTCTAAACCTAGATTCAAAAGTCTTTTTCAACAACATTTAAATCAAACATAAGATTGAAAAGCAAGAAGAAATTCAATGGTATATAAAATTTGCTAGAATCATATATTGAATAATCAAAAGTTTACAACATGTAATGATAGATTACCTATTAATCCCAACAAAGGAGATTAGTTGATCATTGTCATGACAACTATGGCAAAATAAGAAAGGAAGATGAAGATATGTGAGAGCTTGATGTCTCAAAGCTTCTTAAGATCTTCTTCAATCCAAATCAAATTGCTATTTGAAGTTTTTCTCCCTCTATGCCTATTCTCTCTCAAAGATAACAAGTTTTCTAAGCTCTGGAAAATATTAAAACTGATAAAAAACTATATCTTTTAGAAATGAGCTTAAAATTCCTTAAATATGCTGAGAAAATGTTCGCTCGCTACAAGCGACCAGCCTGTCGCTTGTAGCGAGGACTTCAATTGGCCAAATCATAGAGCTCCACGTCACCATCAGCATTAAACCGCCCCTTTGGTCGCTGTAGCGACAAGGTCTGTCGCTACAAGCGATGGATCTTTGAAATTCCCTGCCTAGGCTCGCTTCTAGCGTCCAGTTCATCGCTTCAAGCGATGAACTCCTGATAATCCCTGCCTAAGCTCGCTTCTAGCGATGGATGCTGCGCTTCAAGCGATGGATGTCTGGAAATCCCTGCCTATCCTCGCTACTAGCGATGAGTCCTGCGCTTGTAGCGATGGCATCAAGAAAAGCTTCATTCTTTTGCTTCAATCAGGTTCAAGCATGTATTTCCTGCATAATCACATGGGGTAAGGCTTAGGATCACATTTATTGCATTTCTAACACATTTACGCTCTAATCCTAAGGTAACTTGTACAACAAGTAAGCATAAGTGCCCTAAAAGTTAGCAAAATATAACAACTTTTAAGCACTTATCAGACTCGTAATTACATATAAAATATACGTATTCATTTCATATTCGTATCATCTTTTCATATCACGTTAAGTTAGAAGTTAGGGTTGAACAAACAATCATATCTTGGTTCATTTTACGGAGTGCATCCGGGTGGAGTAACCCCGAAGTACATCTCCCATCATACCGGTGAAATTCCTATCATATCAGGCTAACACCGGACTCCTCTTATCTTTGTGTAGGCAACCCTCTCGGTGAAGCCCCATCCGGCATAATCCGGAGCCTGCTGGACACATCTTGCATGTAGACAACCCTCTCGGAGATGTCCCATCCGGCGAATCCCGGAGCCTGATGGACATGCTTAATCTTTTAACATACATGTGGACAATCCTCTCGGAAGAGTCCCATCCGGCGAAACCCGGAGTCTGATGAACACGTTTAACATCGTCTTATAAATTACGTGTGGATAGCCCTTCCGGAGAAATCCCATCCGGCGTATCCCGGAGTCTGATGAACACGTTATCATATTCTTTATCATTAGATTATTAACTTAAATTCATAAACATATCTATTACGTTCATATTCCTTGTGCATATCTATGCATTCTTAAAGCTTAACCTATTAGAGGTTCTTAACTATAAACGTATATCATTCTTGTGCTTAGCACATGATAGGTACCATCTTAAATCTCTTTAACCTATAGTAGGTTTCTAAACTTGAATACTATAACATTCTTGGCTTGCTTGTACTTAATTGAGTGTAGGGATTTGCTTACAAAGAAATAATCCCATTAACAATCCCTTTTTATGTCTATATAACTTAGGGTATAAGTATTCATCTCCTAATGCCATACCTATTCCTCATCCTACCCTAATACCAAGCCAAAACTCACGAACAAGAAGCTGGGAAAGCCAAAAATCGTAGCACGATTTCATGAAATCGGAGCACGATATTTTGCGAGAGTTTTCATGAAATCAGGGCATAAAATCGTAGCCCGATGCCCAGAAATTGGAGCACGATTTTGGCTTCAGCAGCACTCAAAATTTTGTTTCCTAGACTAAACCAAACATCCCCAATCATCAAAACAGCTTATGGGAATGAATTTACAAAACATATAAACAACTTATCACATAATAATTCATGTAATCACAAGCCAACAAGGGTTTAAGGCATGAATCTAGCAAATTAGCTTTTAGTACCATAACTTCAAAGCTTAACAAGTGGGTTTTTAAAACCCTCTAAGAGCTCACCTCAATCATTAGCTTGCTTCCTTGCCAAGTCCTTTCCATTTCCCTAGCTTGATCTCTTCTCAAACTCAAGCTTGATTCTTGATCTTTACTTGCTTTCCTTTGCTCCAATCTTCCCAAAATTGAGGGCTAGCATAAAGCTTGAGAATCATGGATGAAAATTGATAAATCTTGGAGGAGAGGGGAGGAGGTGGCGTGGAGAGTAGAGAAGAGAGAAGGGGGAACCGATTTTGGGAGAGGTAGAGGGAGGAAGATGAGAGGAAAAATGAGAAGAAAAATATCTCATTTCCTTTTTATAAATCTTTCCCTCCCAAACCACCAATATTACCAAAATGCCATAATCACTTATTTACTAAATTGCCACGCTTGCTTCACAAGTTTCTAACACTGTTAACCGTTACATCCAAGCGGAATATTACCCTTGCCACATAAATAACCCATTAACTGACAATTTACCCAATTGTCCTTTGCTTAAAACATTCTGATACATCGTCTCAATATTATTAAATATTCGAGTCTTAGGCGGGATGTTACAATAGTAAGGTGGAATAATGAGTACTTATGTTACAATATTTCCAGCACGATCGAAGTTCATGAACCAGGAGTCGTTTCACTCAAGAGGCCAAAACCTAAGTTCACTCGGGCCAACGAACCATATGAGGAAATATGTGATACTGCTAGCTTGGGAGAGTAACTAGCAAAAACAATGGGTACTTTTGTGGAGAGGGCTAAGTTTGAGGTAGGAGAGAAGGTAATGTTGAAAGTTAAGAATATGTCTTACCGAAGTTCCAAGTCCAAGAAAAGGTGGCACGGTCCCTTTATGGTCTAGAGAATTTGTTAAGGGAACTACATAAAAATATAGTGAAATTTCTGGCAGGTGCTGAATCTGTTCGTAAAACAGAGCACAACTTCTGGTGCAGTAAAACAGAGTGTAACACAGTAACAGTGGTTCAGAAGCACAACAATATCAGACAGAAATTAAAAGACTGAAAGTAAAGATGCACAGTTGATTTGTTAACCCAGTTCGGTGCAACGTCACCTACATCTGGAGGCTCCAAGCCAGGAATGAAATCCACTATGATAGTCCTAGTTCTAAGTTCTCAGCAAACTACCAGTTTACAACTTATCACCTAGACACTACCCGTATTGATTTCAACCTAGGAACTCCTAGACCTGAGATCTCATCTCACTTCCCTCAGTCAATCACTGCCCCAGTGATTATCAGACTCTAAACAAACAAAGATGAAGACACTCTTCAAAACATAATCAGTCACTCTTGCTTAAAAGCTTCAAGTGATTACAACTCAATAAACTAAACCAACTCTAAACAATTGAGTGGTGTACAGAAAAATAGAGCACTCAGCTCACAAACTCAAAACCTAAGTATGACTCTCTCTAAAAAGCTTCTGTTTTGACGTTTTCCTTCAATGACATCGTCCTCTATTTATAGCTTCAGCAGCCACATAATTCTTGAACCAAATCCTTCAAAGATATATTCCCAGAATTCTTTAGAAGCAAATAGAAGCACATTATTCAGAATTATATTTTCCAAAATTTCTTTGAAAATATATTCACAAATAATTGAATCCAATCTTAGAAAATATCTTGCGAAATTCTTCTTTCTTCTAGAAACGCAGCTTGGATAAATCTTCAATTAAATCTTCAACAGATAATGTGAGGAAATAAAACAGCTCCAAGACACAAGAAAGAACGCAGCTTTTGAACGCAGAAAACCAGTTTCTGAACGAGCTTCTGAAATGCAGCTTCTGAAGGTTCATCTTCTGATGAACAGTGCTTCTGAAGTTCAGCTTCTGATGAACAGTGCTTCTGAAGTTCAGCTTTTGAAGTTCCAGCTTCTGAAGTTGTGAGAATATATTTCCCTACTAGCCATAGAGGAGCAATATTGCATGAAGGGGACTATGAAACCGTAGATGAAATAGGTATTACTGTTTTAGGCGTCATGAGCATAACCTTGAAATAGTATTTGAATTAGGAACATGTTTTATCCAAAAAGGAGATAGAGGGGATTCAAAGAATCCTAATCACCGTCATCACTCTATTTCAACCATTAACTTTTATTTGTGAAAGAACTAATCTTGCAAAACCCCCCAATTTACTATTTTCATTATAAGTTTAGTTAACTTCCGAGTCGTAAAGAACAATCCTTGCGGAGACGATAACTTACTACTTTAGTATTCAAAATGATTTGATGCACTTGCCAAATTTGTCATCAAGTGTTAAAATTGTTTTTGTTAAAAACCTAATTTTTTATTGATTTGAAAGAACCCCAATAGAGTGTTGCATCTTAGGGAATATTCAATAGCATCAGAAGGGGTTCGTAGAATTCACCATCTTAATCACTCAATTGAATCAATTTTGTGTTATCATCATTTACTTTTTAATATTTCACTTTTGTTTTAAATAAGTTTTAACAAGTTAAGTGATTATCAAATTTTAGCTTATTGAACAATAAATTCAAATTAAGTGATTCTCTCAATCATTTAATTTGATTTATTCACTTACATTAGTTTAGTAATTTTTGTTTTGCGTTGTTCTTCATTGATGGTCAATTTTTCATTAGCATGTTGGAATAAGCATACTTCAAGTTATCCATTTTTCCGCTGCACAACTCTTTAAAAATTTAGAAAATAATTTTTGTATCTATTCACCACCCCCACCCCACTAAATACTTTGATCCATTCCATAACGATCCAACATAGTCCATCTCTCAGATAATCACCAATTGAAATAAAACAAAAAATAGATCGACCGAGTTAAAAGGAATACAATACCTTTGGAGTGATTAAGGAAGTGATTAGGAATAACGAAAATGGAGAGTGCAAAATGGAACGACAAACAAAATAAATGAATGTGCAAGTTTTGAATAGTGGAAAGAGTGGTGTAGCAAAAGAGAGGAAATGATAGCCATTTATGGTACCTTTCCCAACATCTCTAGTATCTGAGCAATTGAAATGATTCGTCCATAGAAAGGTGATCACTACTACAGAAATGACTTTTTACATCAGTTGGAAATGACTTTTTACATCGGTTGCCAACCGATGTAAGGTGACTTGATGTAGAATGTACACATTTTTTCACATCGGGTTTGAACTGTTGTGAAAACTTGTTTTCTACATCAGGTCTATCTTCCACTGTTGTAATAGATGCACTTTAAAATTTGACAACGGGGTTTTCACATCAGTTATAAGGTAAACACTTATGTAAAAAATGTATTTTTCACATCAGTTCTAAAATCCACTGTTGCGAAATCAATATTTTTTTAAATTTCTTAATAAATAAGCTTAACACCTGCTCTTTTCTTTTATATTAAAAATATAAAAACAAATATGGATAATTTTAATGCCAAAAAGGAAGTTATATTATCTAATTTGATATTACGTAATCAATCCTTAACTTTCCACATCAATATTCCAAAATATATATAAAAAAAATACATATAGCACAGGTCTGTGAAACAGACCAAAATAGCCGCAGAAAACAAACCTTTTTGGACTTTTTCAGTAGAATTTCAATTGGGTTCAAATAAGTGAATAAAAAAGCGAGATTCAAAGTTAACATCTAACCAGTGGCAATTGTGAGATTCATGAGACCCATTTTAGCAATTCTGGAAGAATTAAGAGGGAGGTTACACTCCACGACGGACAATGTGGCTAAGAATGTACAATAAATCAAAATAAGAACCTCTTCCATATATAAATCAAAATAATTATTAAATGTATATGATAAAATAATTAAATTTGTACAATGATAATCAAATATAATTACTACTAACCTTAAATTCACTTGTATTTCGAGAGTCCAAGAACCTCTTCCATATATGTTCTTTAAGAAAAGGATACATAATGCGGAGGATGGTGTTCGGAGTTGGGATGTGTAATATAATCCGATGTGAGTTGTGGCTTAAAACCTCTCCACCACGCCCCCAAAAACACCTTCCATTTTTTCTTCAATGGATCATTTTTTAGATCATTACTTTCTGAAATAACAAAATGCTTCTACATACATAAAAAATTGGATGTTAGTGCCTAAGATCAATAGATACAATAATTAGATGGTAAACGCTGAATTAAAAATACAACTATAATACCTGAAGATCAACCAAAATTGCATCTTTTGTGTTTTCATCAACCATTGGCCACTCATTTACTAAAATGCTACACTTACTTCAAGCAAGAAATGCTGCATAACTCTTAAACTCTGCAGAATTTGGACCATAACACCTCCCAGTTTCTAGATTAAAGTTGACCATTTATTTTCTCACCTGATTTCAGAACTTTGGTAATTTTTTTCATCTTAGTGGCACTTCTTACCTTTCTTTTTTCAGGTTCACTAGACAAAGAAAGGATGTCGGTTGAATCACCCATCTATCTGTTTACAAAAAAAGGAAAACATTTTCATAATCAAAATACCACAAAATACTCAATAATTTTCATACAGTAGCATCAAAATATCGAAAAAAAAGAACTCACTGATAGTGAATGATTCCACGACCTGTTTCTATCGTTAACACCAACAATAATGATCATACTTTCAACCCACTGATCATATTCAATTTCAACCCATTAATAATTCCCAATTTTGAAACCCTGAAACAAGCAATTGAAGAACGAAGAAGAAATTGGAGAAACAAACAATTATGAAACTCTAAAACAATTCTAAAACCAATTAACAATTCAGATAAATTTTGATAACCTTACATTAGAGCAATAGAAACAGTGAGTGAGAATAGGGGGGAGTGAGAACTTGCGAAGAGTGAATCGGTGGTGTCGAAAAGAAACTCGGTGATTTGTACCAGCGGCGTCGAGTAAGAATGGCAGAGAGTAAACTGAACTGTACAGGCGGCGTCGATTTGAATCTAGCAGAGAGTGAACTCGCGGTGGGGGTTACGTGAACTGACGGCGTTGATGAGAGAGAGATGCGACACAATTTTTGAGGTGAAACGGGTCGGAGGTGAATTTGTGGCATGTAGATGAAACAAATCTGAGGTGAGATGGAGAAGAGGGAAAAGGAAAATATTAGGGTTTGTGTGAAAGGGAAAAGTAAAGTACGTTTTCTGAGAAGAGGGAGAAGAAAAATAACATATTGAAAAGTTTTTCCCCTCATGTTCTATGACACCTGATGTGAAATATATTTCACTATAATAACGAAATTGCCACCGTGTTGCCTTTTCCCTACGGTTATTATATCCCCTGAGGTGAAAACATTTATCGTTTATTTTTCTCCTCATATATTTTTCCCCACTGATGTGAAAACTATCTTGTAAAGTTTACAATAATTTCGAAAATGCCACCGTATTACCTTTCATTTCTGGTATGTTATTGACTGATGTGAAAACTCTTTTAACCCTGTTGTGGTATGTATATTTTTTACTAGTGGATATAATATATAAATGACGAAAATGTGGAAAGATCAAAGGGGTGTGTTAGAGAAGCATGCAAAAAAGCCACCGAAGCGTTAATACTCTACACTCTCGTGAATGAAGGTACAAGGTAAAACATCTGGAACCCCAATAAAGGGCTCAGATGGAAAGGAAAATAGAAAACCCTAAAACTCACACTATATATAGAAGTCAACATTCACTTTTTACTCCCATATACTACATACATAGGGCCTAGGGTTTGGTACATCAACTAGGTCTAACCCTCCCTCTTCTTAGCAAGAACAATATCTAAATTGGACGATAACCAAAATGCTACCGAATTTGACATTGATTTGTGAAATACCACTAAATCATTAGTTGTCATGTTAGCGACAAATTTAGCGTTTGGTTTGACATTTTCGGTCTCTAAATTGATGCATATATGACAGATTTTTTATTATTTTATTATTTTGTAATGTAATAGCGTGAACAATCACTATTAAATGAAATATTTTATCTTAAAACAAATATATCTATAGATAAGTAGTTAAATCGATAAATAGAAGTTGTTCACTAATATTGCATGTTGGAATCGAATTTGAACAAAATAAACTGAGCCACAAAACGAAGCACGGTGTAATAAAAAAGAGTGAAACGTAGCTCATGCAGATATATACTTAGTGGTGCTTGCCAGTTGCCATGTAAATATCTTGGAGTGGCATCTGCCTTGGCATTATGCAAGTCGACCATTTGGTTCAAATTGAAAAGAAATAGAAAGATAAAAAAAAAGATTCATAGCCTATAGCGTTGAACGTTGTAGATAAGCTTTGTAGGTTGAGTGGTGTTGCTTTATAATTTATATAGGCAGACAAGGCGCATCTTGTTACTATCTTTGCATTCTACAGTTTGTAGCAAAACCATACTACTTAGTTTTCAATTTCATTATGTACGTTAATATTATTATTAATTGTTTTTATTAAATTTTTATAAATAAATTTTTTAAATGAGGGAGTATTTATGTAGAAATAAAGTATTATAACCTTCTTAGGGTTGGCTCGACATTTATTCAAGCTTATTGCCAAAACAAAATAGAGGTATTTTTTTATGCTAATTATAATTTTATTTAAATTTTTACCAGTAACTTTTTGATATGCAAAATATTATAATTACGTATATTAATTGATATATATTTTGTTGTTTTTTTTAGTTCTAAAATATTTTCTCGTTGTACTTTTTTTTTTGAAGAAGCCAAACACAAAATATATTAAAAAAGATTCTATCAAACACAAGATGTGTCTAAAAGAAATCAGAACAAAAAGACAAAATGCAAAATCAAAAGTTGAACCAAAAGCCAAACAACCAACATTATATAGTGGCATAACCAATACAAACTGATGTTGGACCAACAAGAATGGAAATAAAAAATAGTAATATGGTTTGTGAGTCTTCAACCACCACCAAGAATGAAGCTTGATGTAATCAAGTAACTGCTCTAGAGAAAGTTGTTTGCTACAAAAAAATTCAAAATTTACGCTCTTTTCTAATGATCCTGATACAAGCCAACCTGATCACGTGAAAACGAAAATGTTATCCTTCTTGAACACATGCGTGCACCAAATTGCAGCACATAAAAACCAATATCAGCTAGATGAACAATAGATATCCGAAACCAACAAAGAACAATATGCAGAATACTATTACAGAAATCATTCACAGAAGAGATTATTAATTGATTCATCCTTCCCGCATCCTCCCGAACACAACAACTAACCTGAAGGTACCACTCTTCGGTGAATCAAGTTACCCTTTGCAGGAATCCTCTTGTTAATAATTCTCCACGCAAAAACTGATACTTTGAGAGACACTGGTTTTTTTCTTCAAATTATGTCTGAATGCATATCGTCACCGAGCTGCTCATTATGAGTGAGAATCTGATAAGCTCCATAACATTATCCTGCAAAAAAATGCTAGCTAGCATCTACACGATCATGTTTCCAAATTCATTTATCCATATCATTATCCTGCAAAAAAATGCTAGCTAGCAATAAATCACATTTTGCCACCTGCTCCTCCTCCCAAACAAAAAGTCTCATTCTCATCCTCCGCCCATACCCTTCAACTCCCCAACCTAATATCCTCATATAAGCTACAGTAATATTAGTGTCTACACATAACTTAAAAGACTACTAAATCGAGACAAGATTTTTTTAGACCTAAATATAAAAGAGAAAAATAATTTTTTTAGAAGACCTAAAACACGTGTTTTACCAGCTTAGGCCTTAAGACGGCCATGAACATTTCAATTGCAGAATTTTTGAATTAACACAACCCCAGATAAGCAGTTTATGATGGGAGAACTGCCCCCCACTAATAAATACTTCTTCAGACCATCTCTAATCCAATATGAGACTCGTTAACACATTCCCTCATGCTAGTGCGTGTATATAAATGGTGGATGACCTGATAGCTGAAACTTGATAGCTTGTGGCCAAATGGATTTTGGAGGAGACTTTAATACCATCTTAGATTTTGTGGTTGAGTCTAATCCAACCACACAAAACCAACTTCTGTGGTGATATTGCCCCCATTTATAAACACTTGTTTAGACAATCTCTCATCAAATGTTAGACTTTTTAACACAAATCACAATGGATGTTGGGTGAATGTGTGAGTAATTTGCAATTGTTATTTAGTTTATGTTGTTTCTTATTTCGTATGGTATTATTCTATACGTATATACGTAATTTGCTTTTGAGTTGATCAACATCATAACCTTTTTAGTGTGCACCTAGTAGTGGATGTAATTGGCCTATATATGTACAAACAACATGACATTTCACACACGCACATATGCAAACTATAAACAGTGACCAAACAGGGGTGAGAGAGAGAGAGAGAGAGAGAGAGAGAGAGAGAGAGAGAGAGAGAGGGTGAGAGAGACAAATAGGTGAGGTTTGTATCCAAAAGGGGTCCTCAAAATCAAGACGTGACGCGCGTTCATTTGTTTTCCACATAACATTATATTATATATATTCCTTGTGATTAGGGCTAGCTATAAGGGATTGTGTTGTGTGTTTTTTAGCCGCCAATCATATCCTCTTCTTACAAAGTTGATTCCTTTCCTTCCTTCTTAAGCCATATTTCAACCAATAAATGTCCTTTTCTGTCTCACCTATAGTTTGATAAATATATTAGTTATGTGCATGGCATGCTGTGCTTTTTCTTCATTGAGTAAGGTTATGGTGTAAATTAATTAGCTCACTTTTCTTTTCATGGTCACATTTGCATTTCTTCTAATAATGATATCACTTTTATGCTTCCTCTGATTATTTTAATATTTTTTTTTTGGTTTCGAGTGCCATGTGTTATTTTTACTTTACTTTTATCTAAATGCTTTTCCCCTCACTCAACTCGGAGATTTCTTACCTATGCTTTTAAGATTTTACATTCTTAAGTATTGGACCAACTCATAAAAGTGATTGATATTGTTGCATGTTAATTTCATATATCATAATATCAGATGACCAACGTATGACTATCAATATTTTTTCAATGGGATTTTGCTAACGTTCACTCATTTACCTTTTAGAATGAATGATTTAACAAGTTATAACAAAAATAATTAAATACGTCTGAAGTTGTAGTTTACTAGCGGATCCCTCCATGCAAATGATTTTTTTTTTTGTTAAGAAGTCAAACTAACCAACCAAAATTGATATCGAAAAGAATCGAACCTGAAACATTAAACAGAGTACACTCAAAGATCTCAAACTAACACCATCAGACAAACCCAAATGGGTTCTGCATGCTAATGATTATAATGACCCATTGTAACTTTAAGCGATTAATCCCCTCACCCAAAAATAGAAGGGTGATCCAAGAATCTGATAGATAGAGATTGTTGGGTACCAAATTCGGACGATCAAAACCAAAGCACATGTGCTTTACAAAATCTAAAACCTTTACTGATGATATATATCCTTTCAACATATAAATATAAAATAGAGAAGGAATCACATTCCAATTGTTTAAGGTGTGAAAGGGATAAAGAGTTCTGAATGCAGTCCGTAATTAAGGCTCTAATCAACGGTTATTGATAATAAGTGATACATGTTTTTCACATTAACAATCTTGTGACGGGGCGTATAATTACTTTTTTAGACAAACAATGCATAGCATTTCACTACATATTAAAGTCAATATACAATGTACAGTATTTAGATTCGTTAAAAATTTCATTTTCTTTAATATTTCCTTCTATTTATGCATACTTTTGTTTAGAACATTTGAAGACTAATTTCTAGGCTGTCTTCAATCCTTCATTGAAGGTGGAATGAGTTATATTTGTTATTGATCATGTCGGACATGAGATCGTTGCAGTGATGAAGTTAAATGGTGATGACATGCTCTCATAATGATAGTTTTTATCCATTTATTTTGATTTTTAGTTGAGTCTTTAATTAGCAGTTTTAGACAGTTTGAAATTTATGAATTGAAGAAAATAAATGGTTATGTTATTTCATCATCGTGACACGATTTTTAGCATCTTAACACGATTTTTGGTCCAGAATGAGCATTGGCTACTAACTTGCAAATTGTGGCACAATCTTCAACTCTGTGACAGGATTTGGTGTGCGCCAGACTTGAAAAAATAAATTTAATGAAGCATCGTGACACAATTTTTAACGTTACAAAACACAGTCTATAAAAGCCAAACTCGTTTTTAAAGCAAGGGTTCAAATTTTCTAGATCTAGAAGGCATATCTTGAAGCAAGGAACTCATGATTTCGTGGTGGCTCGCCATCCAAATCATAGTTGATCCTATTTCATGTAAGGTATACCTTCTTTTAATCTAGTTATTTATGCTTTATTCATGAGTAGCTAAGTTTCCATTTATTAGATCTTGTATCAAGCTGTTTGAATCATGTGATTGTATAAACTCTATTCAATGCAATTACAATTCTAGTTTGAATTAAATGATTGTTAGGTCGTGACTTATAAATTAACATTTAAAAGTAAAACCTTTGATAGTTATGGACTCACCTAAGAGATTAGGGGGTTGTAACCTTAAAAAAGGGTGCAAAAGCAAAAAACAAGAGGGCCTAGGCTTCAGGGACCTCAGCTATTTCAATGAGACTCTTCTTGCTAAACAAGGTTGGAGGCTCATCACCAATGAGAATTCTCTTATTGCAAAAATGTTTAAGGCTAAATACCACCGTAAGTGTTCTTTCTTTAATTTCAAGCTAAGTAGAGCTCCAACATGAGCTACACCTGGAGAAGCATTCTGAAGGTCAGTCAGTTGCTCAAGAAAGGATGCTACTGGATGATAGGAGATGGTACAAGTATTAACATTTGGGACGATAATTGGCTACCCAATCAAAATGGGTTCAAAGTCTGGACCCCAAAGCCAGTTGGAACTAACTCACTACTAAAAATCAACGTTTTAGAGACCGAATATTCGGTTACTACATCAAAAAAATCGGTCACTAACAGATTTTGTGACCGAAGTAGCGACCAAAAATAAGAGTTGCTAATTCGCTGGTCGCTAATCCTGTGACCAAATTAGCGACTGATATTCAGCGACCGTATTAGTGACAAAAGTTAGAGACCGTATTAGATACGGATCTTGAACCTCCTTATATAGTGACCGATTTTGTGACCAATTTTGGTGACCGATTCTGTGACCGATTTGTTAAGATATAAGCCAATCAGTCACTATATCGGTCTCTAATTTATGTTGTGACAAAAAAAAATCAACCCGTCAAAATTGGATTATACTTCTATATGCATATTAACATAATACACAAGAATATACAGTAAACTCAAAACCAACATTATATATACACACACACACACACACACACACACAACCAAATAAGCCTTAACATATTCTTAAGTAGTTGTGAAATTCTGGCAGAACCTGTTACTGAACAGTAAAACAGAGCTGAACAGAGTACGTATAGCAGTGGTTCAGAAGCAGCAAAATAAAAGACAGAAAGTAAAGAACACAGGTGATTTGTTAACCCAGTTCGGTGACAAACACACCTACGTCTGGAGGCTACCAAGCTAGGAAGGAAATCCACTATAATAGTATCAATTCGAAGTCCTATGACAACAGCCCCTGTTTCACAGCCTTCTCACTTACTCACTACCTGTGGTATTTCTACCTAGGAACTCCTAGATATAAGACCCCTCTTACTTCCTACTCAAGTAATCATTGCCCCAGTGATCTTAAACTCTAAGACAATTAAAGATGAAGACACACTTCAAAACACAATCAGTCACTTTTGCTTAAAAGCTTTAAGTGATTACAACTCAATAAAACTAAACCAACTCTAACAATTGAGTGGTGTACAAAAACACAGCACAAAGCTTACAGACTCAAAACCTAAGACTCTCCCTATAATGACTTCTGTTTTGAACAATTTTCTTCAATAGCAGCGTCCTCTATTTATAGCTTCAGCAACAACATAATTCTTGAACCAAATCCTTCAAAGATATATGAAATTCTGGCAATTCTGGTTCTGAACCAGTAAAACAGAGTATGAAAACTAAAGTTCAGAAGCAGAAAATTAAAGTGGAGAAGGTAAAGGAACACAATGAATTTGTTAACCCAGTTCGGTGCAAACTACACCTACTCTGGGGGATACCAATCCAGGAAGGAAATCCACTAAGTAGTATTAATTCTAAGACTCAACTCACATTCCCCTGTTTTTCTAGCCTTATCACTTAATCACAACCCGTATAGACTTCTACCTAGGAACCCCTAGATATAAGAACCCACTTACTTCCAATCAAGTAATCACAACCCAGTGATTATCAGACACTTAAACAAACAAATATGAAGACACTCTTCAAAACAACAAAGTCACTTGTGCTTAAAAGCTTTAAGTGATTTCAAAACAATGACAAACAACCGACTCTAACAATGAGTGGTACACAAAGACAAAGCACTAAGCTTAACAGACTAAAAAACAAAGACTTTTAATTCTTATAACTTATGGTTTTTCAATCGTAGTCTTCAATAGCAGCACGTCCTCCTTAAATAAGCTTCAGCAGCACATAATTCTGAACCAAATCTTCAAAGATATACTCCCAGAATTATTTTAGAAGCAAATAGAAGCTCTTATTTATTCAGAAATATATTTTCCAAAGATTCCTTTGAAAATATATTCATAAATAAAAGAAACTAATCTTCAACAAGATCTTCATGCAAAATTACTCAGCCTTCTAGAAACAGCAGCCTCAATAAATCTTCAAACAAATCATCAAAAGATACTGTGAGAGATTTAACAGAATTCAGACTCAGAAACCAGCTTCTGAAGTTCAGCTTCTGAAGGTCAACAAAAGTCAACATCTGAAGGCAGCTTCTAGAGGTCAACCAAAGTCAACGTCTGAACAGTGCGTCTGATGACTAGTTCAGCGTCTGATGAACAGTACCAGCGTCTAAAGACCATTCCAGCTTCTGATGAACAGTAACAGCTTCTGAAACCCAATTTCCAGCTTCTGAAGACACAAAACAGCTTCTGAGGACGCTTTGCTTGTACAATATGATTTTAGCAAACATTTAGCCAACCACCAAATATCCAACAATCTCCCCCTTTGGCAAATTTTTGGCTAAAATCAAATTCTTCACAACGACAAGTTCTTTACTCAACACAAGTACTCAACCATGAAGAACTACACACATGTAGTAGAGTCAGCAACGGAATAAATCACTCAATTTCACACAAAACTCTCCCCCTGCAACATACAGCAGCAGTTTCTGAGGTACATCTTCTCCCCCTGAAACACATCACTCAGGAACTCCCCCTGAAACACAGAGCTCCTGACAGAGACACATAAATACTCCCCCTGAACCAGAGTCAACAGAGAACAAAACACAGGCAGACAGACCACACATATTTCTCCCCCTTTTTGGCCAAAAAATATTGACAAAACATCAGCAAACACCAGGAGCAAGAAACAGAACACAAAGAATCAGCAACAAAACTAACATCACAACACCAATCATCAGGATTAGATCCACATAGCATCCACACACAAAACTGCAGAGAATAGTCACAAATGCAGACCAGAAACACAAGCAGAAATTCAAGCCACCAGTCACAAACTTGACAGTCTTCAGACTTAGCATCAGAAGTTGCTTAGTCTTCATTAGACACAACATCAGATGTTGCTCAGTTGATGTGTGCTTCAGGCACATTCAGAACCTTCTTCCTAGCAATCTTCTTCTGAAGTTTAGCAATTATCTTCTGCACAGAGAGTCTGATGTTAGCATCATCCTCAGATTCACTAGGATCCAGTCTCTTTGCTACACTTTGTTCAAGCCTATTTCCAATGGGTTCATCATCAGACTCCACATCAAAACCTATGTCAGAACTAACTTCTTGAACATCTTGGTCAGACACAGTATCCTAGGAATTCTCATCAGTCTCCTTCTCTTGCAAATTGTCAGAAGGTGACACAACAACAAACTTACAAGCAGACTTTCCAGGAGTCTTTTCTTGACTGGCTTTCACAGGGTCATCAGAACCATCATCAGAACCTACATCAGAGCCTACCTCAGAACAACCATCAGACTTCGATAGGGTAGACTCAGGGTGATCAACAACAACCTTAGAGGGGAACACAATTGCATCATCATCATCTTTGATTATCTTCACATGTGTTGCATTAGATGTTGTCTTATGTCTTGCATTCATAAGTGCAAAGTTCTTCATCCTCCTCTTGGCACAATCTCTGGATCTGTTGGTAATTTCTTCATTCAGATTTCCTATGATCAGGTCCTTAGGATAATCCTCTTGGATTCTAATATTTGGACCTTTGCTGCCTTCAACAATCTTGAGTTTGGGTCTCCATTCCTTCTTCACCTTGATTTTGCTTGCAATGGATTCCACTTTTCTTTGTTGAAAGTGCTTGGGATATCCATCCAGCTTGTAACAGAATGGCTTTATGTGCTCCTTTTTACCACAGTGATGACATACCCAAGGATGAGATGCCTTCTTGTCTTTAGATCCCTGAGTTTGGTTCTAATGTTTCATTGGATCACATGATTTACCAGCTGCAGTGAACCTTTTAGCTGGATGTTGCTTTTTATTGTTCAAGGTCCTATCATCAAATCCAATACCACTTGGTTTCCCTTGGTTCTGACTCTTCAACATTCTGACCTGCTTCTTCAAATGTTCAAGTTGAGAGTTCAAATGGGTTACCTCATCTTTGAGATCAGAAATTTGTCCCAAGTGTTCACTTCCTTCAGCCTGAAGTTGACTGATAGTCTTCTTCTGATTTTCTAGTTCCTTGCACACTTCTTCAGTTCTGATGTATAGTTCTTTGACATTAGGTCTTGGCTTTCTGTCCAATCTCTTCAAATTTTTGTCAAATTGCCTGAGCACAGTTGCATCTGAGATCCTTTCTTCAGTATCTTTTTCACATTGAACAGCTTCCTTGTCCATTCTGCCAGAAAATATCTTCCCTGGAGCTCACCCAAATACAGGCAGGGTGCCTGCTCTGATGCCAATTGAAATTATGGCAATTCTGGTTCTGAACCAGTAAAACAGAGTATGAAAACTAAAGTTCAGAAGCAGAAAATTAAAGTGCAGAAAGTAAAGGAACACAATGAATTTGTTAACCCAGTTCGGTGCAAACTACACCTACTCTGGGGGATACCAATCCAGGAAGGAAATCCACTAAGTAGTATTAATTCTAAGACTCAACTCACAGCCCCCTGTTTTTCCAGCCTTATCACTAAATCACAACCCGTATAGACTTCTACCTAGGAACCCCTAGATATAAGAACCCACTTACTTCCCAATCAAGTAATCATAGCCCAGTGATTATCAGACACTTAAACAAACAAATACGAAGACACTCTTCAAAACAACAAAGTCACTTGTGCTTAAAAGCTTTAAGTGATTTCAAAACAATGACAAACAACCAACTCTAACAATGACTGGTACACAAAGAAAAAGCACTAAGCTTAACAGACTAAAAACAAAGACTCTTAATTCTAATAACTTATGGTTTTGCAATCGTAGTCTTCAATAGCAGCACGTCCTCCTTAAATAAGCTTTAGCAGCACATAATTCTGAACCAAATCTTCAAAGATATACTCCCAGAATTATTTTAGAAGCAAATAGAAGCTCTTATTTATTCAGAAATATATTTTCCAAAGATTCCTTTGAAAATATATTCATAAATAAAAGAAACTAATCTTCAACAAGATCTTCATGCAAAATTACTCAGCCTTCTAGAAACAACAACCTCAAAAAATCTTCATACAAATCATCAAAAGATACTGTGAGAGATTTAACAGAATTCAGACTCAGAAACCAGCTTCTGAAGGTCAACAAAAGTCAACGTCTGAAGGCAGCTTCTGAAGGTCAACCAAAGTCAACGTCTGAACAGTGCATCTGATGACCAGTTCAGTGTCTGATGAACAGTACCAGCGTCTGAAGACCATTCCAGCTTCTGATGAACAGTAACAGCTTTTGAAACCCAATCTCCATCTTTTGAAGACACAAAACAGCTTCTGAGGACGCTTTGCTTGTACAATATGATTTTCGCAAACATTTAGCTAACCACCAAATATCCAACAATATATTTCCAAAATACTTTAGAAACATATAGAAGCAATTTATTTTCCAGAATACTTCTGAAGACCCAGCTTCTGAAGTACTGTTCAGCTTCTGATGACCCAGCTTCTGAAGTACTGTTCAGCTTCTGAAGTACTATTTCTGAGGTCGAGCTTCTGAAGACGCACATTGCTTGTATATTTGATTTTAGCAAACATGAAGCCAACAACCAAATATCCAACAATCTCCCCCTTTGGCAAATTTTTGGCTAAAATCAATTTGAGAACACAAAAGCAAGTTCTTCACTCAACAAAGTTATGCAACCATGAAGAACAACACATAAACGTAGCAACAGAGTCAGCATCGGATATACTACGTTACATAAACAACACTCCCATTGAAGTACATCAGCTTCTGTCATGAAACACACAAACTCCCCCTGAAACAAATCACAACAGCTTATGAACTGTAAACTGGCTTCTGAATTGTAGTGCTTCTGAAACTTCTGAAATACTTCTGAAACTTCTGAAACAAACAAACACTTATTTATCTCCAACTTCTTAGCCAAACAATCTTGACAAAACACAATCTTCACACAGGAAACAAAAAACTGACTTAGCATCAGACTCTGCATCAGACACAGTTTTTGCATTAAGATCAGTATCATCTTCATCACCCTTACTTCCTGCTTGCTCACCCTCAACATTCTGTAATTGCTATAACTCCTCATACAGACAAACTCCCAGTGTACTCCTCAAATTTTCTAATTGCTTGGCATCCAAGGCTTTTGTAAATATATCAGCAAGCTGTTCTTCTGTGTCAACATGTTCAAGCTGCACAACCTTCTCCTCTACAAGGTTTCTGATGAAATGATGACGTATATCATTATGCTTAGTCCTGCTATACTGTATGGGATTTTTTGAAATATTGATAGCACTTAGATTGTCACAATACAATGTTATAACATCCTCTTTGTTGAGTATTTTGGTGTTGGCTGCATTGTTTGGCAAAACCAAGGTATTGAATAGAAGCATCTCCATATGTAGAACATTTCTTCAGTTGGAAGTTTTTCATTTTGAAGCTGTTCAGAAGCTCAAAATTACATCAGAAGCTGAATGCTCATCAGAAGCACTGTAGCACTTCAGAAGCTGATTCAGGTTCTGAAGTCCAGCGTTGACTTTTGTTGACCTCATCAGAAGCTGGGTTTTCAAAATTGTTTTGGCGCGAATCTTTGCAAGATTGATCAAGGAATTATTCACGCGTATTGCTTCTAGAATGCTGATTTATTTGGAGAAGATTTTATTGAAGATTTGGTTCAAAGATATGAAATTCATATTTTCCTGTTATAATCTTTAAAAGATTCAGTACAGTTTTATTTGTTACATTATTGGACCAATCTTATTTCAGTAACAAATCAAATCAGAAGATTAGCTTTATTTTGCAAGACTGAAGGCTATATATGGAGGAGGGCTGCTGCTATTCAAAAGAGACGAATTAATAGAGTTTAAGATCAGAGAATTGAGTCTTAGTGGTTTTTAAGCTTTTGCTTTATTTTTGTACGCCACTCATATGCTTTGAGTTGGTTTAGGATTGTTATTGAGTTGTAATTCATTCTAAGCCTCTAGGTACGAATGAAGTTGTGTTTTTGAAGTTTTCTGAAAAACAGAGTATTTTTGTTTAAGGGTTTCAGTAACAGGTTTGTTACTTGAATAGGAAGTTAGTGGTCTCTAATACTCAACGTGTTGGGTAGAATTCAAGACTAGGAGGAAATTAATTGCTTAGGCTGGGAACTGGGAGTCAGTGTCTTGAGTCATAAGGATTAATTCCTATAGTGGAATTCCTTCCTGGATTGGTATCCCCCAGAGTAGGAGGTGTTTACTACGAACTGGGTTAACAAACCTCTGTGCCTTTTTACTTTCCTGCACTTTAATTTGCTGCCTATGTGTGTTTGTGTTTGTGCTCTGTTTTGCAAATTATTGTGTCCTGTGTGTTGTTCAGAACCTGTCTGGTTCAGAACCTGGTATTCTCTTTGTTTTGCCTGGCCAGAATTTCAATTGGCATCAGAGCAGGCACCCTGCCTGTAATTTGGGTGAGATCCAGAGGACTTAATATCTGGCAAGCATGGATAGAGAAGGAGGATATGTCAACAGACCACCCCTACTAGATGGCACAAACTATGAGTATTGGAAGTCAAGGATGTGTGCTTTTCTAAAGTCTATTGACATCAGGACTTGGAAAGCTGTGATTAAAGGCTGGGATCATCCTGTGTATACAGACAAAGATGGTAACAAGACTGAGGTTCTGAAGCCTGAGGAGGAATGGACCAAAGCTGAAGATGATCTGTCTCTGGGAAATTCAAAAGCTTTGAATGCTATCTTTAATGGTGTTGATCAGAACATGTTCAGACTCATCAAACAATGTACTGTGGCTAAGGATGCTTGGGAAATTCTGAAGACCACTCATGAAGGAACTTCTAAGGTGAAGATGTCCAGATTGCAGCTGCTGACCACCAAGTTTGAGAACCTGAAGATGAAGGAGGATGAATCCATTCAAGATTTTTACATGAATGTGCTGGACATGGCAAATTCTTTTGACTCACTTGGGGAGAAGATGTCTGATGAGAAGTTGGTGAGAAAAATCCTCAGGTCCCTGCCTAGAAGATTTGACATGAAGGTCACTGCAATTGAGGAGGCTCATGATATTTCTGCTATGAAGCTTGAGGAGCTTATTGGGTCATTGCTCAATTTTGAGACTGCATTCTGCAAACAGCCTGATAAGAAAGGGAAAGGTATAGCCTTTACTGTGAATACTGAAGCTGATGATCAACAAGAGTCTGAAGAGGATGACTTATCAGAAGCTCTTGTGTTGCTGGGAAAACAATTCAACAAGATTCTGAAGAATGTTAACAGAAAAGCCAAAGCCAAAGGTCAGAACTTCAGATTCAATAACAAAAAGCAACAAACTGATGAGAAGAAGACCAAGTCTGAGGAGAAAAGTAACCAAGCCAAAGGTGTGCAGTGCTATGAGTGTGAAGGTTATGGACATATCAAAACTGAGTGTCCTACTTTTCTTAAGAAGCAGAAGAAAAGCCTAGTTGTGTCATGGTCTGATGATGGTTCTGAAGAAGATGATGTTAGTGAATCTGATATGTGTGATACTGGTCTGGTTGTAAGGTCAGGAGCTATCTTGAAGAAGGAAGCTGTTTTAGGGTCTGAGACCTTTTCAGAGTCTGACTCAGAGTCTGAAGCCTCATCTGTGTCTGAAGCTGCTAAAACCTCATATGATGAACTAGCTGATAACTACAAGAAGCTCTATACCTGAAGTGCTGAGGTTTGCAAACAAGTTTTGGATCAGAAGGAGACTATTCTACAACTGGAGGCTGAAAAAGGTGAATTGTTAGTGCAGAATTCAGATTTAAAAGAAGAAGTGAACCAACTGAAATCCCAACTTGATCAAATGAAGAAGCAAGTGAAGATGTTGAACTCTGCTACTGATAAGTTGGAGAACATTTTGGGGAATCAGCAACAAGGAAAAACTGGTTTAGGTTTTATTGACCAGACTCAGATTCCTAAACAGATGAGTTTTGTTCCTGCTACTCAAACTCATGATTCTATGGCTGGAACATCAAAGAAGAGACCTCAGAAGCAAGCCCAGATGCAAGGTCAGAAGCATATTCAGATGAGACCTCAAAAGCAAGCTCAGAAGAGACCTCAGATGCTACCTCAGAAGCATGTTCAGATACTACCTCAGAAGCAACCCCAGAAGTACAACAGAAGAAGGAGGAATCATACCTGGACCTGTCATCATTGTGGTAAGAAGGGACATATCAAACCTTTTTGCTTTAAACTGTATGGCTATCCTGAACACCTTCAATATAGAAGAGTGCAACCAGCTGCACCCAGACACAATGTTCAGAAGGTGTGGAAGCCCAAAGTTCAGAATGTAGGCTTGATTGCTCATACTTCACTGAGAGCCACTTCAAAAGAAGACTGGTATTTTGATAGTGGGTGTTCAAGGCACATGACTGGTGTGAAGAAGCTGCTGAGCTATATCAGATCATACTCCAGAAGTTATGTGACATTTGGAGATGGAGTAAAAGGTCAGATTCTGGGTATTGGAGATTTGATCAGAGAAGGTTTGCCCAGACTTAATGATGTGCTACTGGTGGAAGGATTAACTTCAAATCTGATCAGTATTAGCCAACTTTGTGATCAGGACTTGAAGGTTAATTTTAACAAACTAGAGTGTATTGTTACTAATCAGGAAGATAAGATTCAGATGAGAGGCTGCAGATCCAAAGACAATTGTTACTTGTGGGTTTCTGAAGAAGAAAGAAGTTTGACTTCTTGTCTTATGAGCTCAGAAGAGGAAGTCAAGCTCTGGCACCAGAAGTTAGGTCATCTGCATCTGAAAGGCATGAAGAAAATCCTAAGTAGTGAAGCTATCAGAGGTGTACCAAATCTGAAGATCAATGAGCATAATGTTTGTGGTGATTGTCAAATTGGGAAACAAACAAGAAAGTCTCATCCCAGATTAGTTCACCAGGTAACTACTAAAGTACTAGAACTTGTTCATATGGATTTAATGGGGCCTATGCAAGTAGAAAGTATTGGAGGGAAGAGGTATGCATTTGTAATGGTAGATGACTACTCAAGATTCACATGGATCAACTTTGTTAGAGAGAAGTCTGATACTTTTGAAGTGTTTAAAGACTTATGCACTCAATTACAAAGAGAGAAGGACTGTGGGATTGTCAGAATCAGAAGTGATCATGGCAAAGAATTTGAGAACAAGAGTTTTTCAGAATTTTGTGCCTCTGAAGGTATAAAGCATGAGTTCTCTGCACCTATCACACCTCAGCAAAATGGTGTAGTTGAGAGGAAGAATAGGACATTAGCAGAATGTGCAAGGGTTATGCTGCATGCTAAGAAGCTGCCATATATGTTTTGGGCTGAAGCAATGAATACTGCCTGTTATATTCATAACAGAGTTACTTTGAAGAAGGGAACCACTTGTACTTTGTATGAATTATGGAAAGGAAGAAAGCCAACTGTGAAGTATTTCCATGTTTTTGGGAGCAGATGCTACATTTTGGCTGACAGGGAAAACAGAAGAAAACTGGATCCTAAGTCTGATGAGGGCATATTTCTGGGTTATTTAGTGAACAGCAGAGCTTACAGGGTGTTTAATTCCAGAACCAAGGTTGTGATGGAGTCCATTAATGTGGTAATTGATGATCTGACTGCTGAGAAAGATAGAAGTGAGCCTGAAGTTGTTCCAGAGTCTGAAGCTTCAGAAGAACAAACTTCAGAAGCAGAAAAGCATTCAGAGTCTGAAGAAGCAGAAGATCAACCAGATCAAGTTCCTAATGGTAAAGGGCCATCAATTAGAGTTCAGAAGGATCATCCTAAAGACTTAATCATTGGAAGCTTAGATCAAGGTGTCAGAACCAGGAGATCAGATGCTACTGCTACTGATTCATGCTTTGTGTCAAAGGTTGAGCCTAAAAATGTGAAAGAAGCCCTAACTGATGAATTTTGGATTGAAGCAATGCAAGATGAGTTGAATCAATTCAAAAGGAGTGAAGTATGGGATCTGGTTCCAAGACCTGAAGGGTTGAATGTGATTGGCACTAAGTGGATATTCAAGAATAAAACAGATGAAAATGGTACTGTAGTCAGAAACAAGGCAAGGTTAGTTGCTCAGGGTTATACTCAAGTTGAGGGACTTGATTTTGATGAGACCTTTGCACCTGTGGCTAGACTAGAGTCCATAAGACTACTGTTGGGTGTATCCTGCATTCTCAAGTTCAAATTATTCCAGATGGATGTGAAGAGTGCATTTCTGAATGGATATTTGCAAGAAGAGGTATATGTTGAACAGCCTAAGGGTTTTGTGGATCCTAAGTTTCCAGAACATGTGTACAAGTTAAAGAAGGCTTTATATGGATTGAAGCAAGCACCAAGAGCATGGTATGACAGGCTGACTCAGTTTCTTGTGGCTCAAGGTTACAGAAAAGGAGGTTCTGATAAAACCTTGTTTGTGAAAAATGAAAATGGGAGTCTGATGATTGCTCAGATTTATGTGGATGATATAGTGTTTGGAGGGATGTCTCAGAAGATGGTCAAACTGTTTGTACAGCAAATGCAGTCAGAATTTGAAATGAGTTTAGTTGGTAAACTGACTTATTTTCTTGGATTACAAGTCAAGCAAATGGAAGATACAATCTTCATTTCTCAAAGTAAGTATGCCAAGAACATAGAGAAGAAATTTGGATTCGAATCTGCTGCTCACAAGAGGACACCAGCTGCTACCCACCTGAAGTTAACTAAGGATGAACATGGAGTTTCAGTAGACCAAAGTCAGTACAGAAGCATGATTGGGAGCTTATTGTACTTAACTGCAAGCAGGCCTGATATCACATTTGCTGTAGGAGTTTGTGCAAGATATCAAGCTGATCCTAAGATGAGTCATCTGACACAAGTTAAAAGGATCCTGAAGTATGTGAATAGCACAAGTGACTATGGAATCATGTACTCTCATAGTTCAAGTTCTGAACTGATGGGTTATTGTGATGCTGACTGGGCTGGAAGTGCTGACGATAGGAAGAGCACTTCAGGAGGTTGTTTCTTTTTGGGAAATAACTTGATTTCTTATTTCAGCAAGAAGCAGAACTGTGTTTCATTGTCAACTGCTGAAGCTGAGTACATTGCTGCTGGGAGCAGTTGCTCACAACTGGTTTGGATGAAACAGATGCTTGAGGAGTACAATATTAATCAAGGAACTATGACATTGTTTTGTGACAATTTGAGTGCTATCAACATCTCTAAGAACCCAATACAGCACAGCAGAACTAAACATATTGATATCAGACATCATTTTATCAGAAACCTTGTGGAGGACAAGATTGTTCAGCTGGAACATGTAGCTACTGAAGAACAAGTTGCTGATATTTTCACAAAGGCCTTGGATGCTAAGCAGTTTGAAAACTTAAGGAGCAAGTTAGGTGTGTGTTTGCATGAAGAGTTATAGCAATTACTGCAAACTGGATGTGAGGAAGATAGAGTACCTGTCAGTTGTGTCTATGCTAAGTGTGGTCCTAAACCTGAGTCTGAATCTGATATGTTTTCAAGAATCAGTGTTACCTGTTTTGATTTTATTCCCTATTTGAAGTCTGAGATGTGTCAGAATTTTGTGGCTAAAAAGGGGGAGAAAATTATGTATTGTGTTGGCTCTGATACTAAAAATCTTATGCAAAGTATTGCTGCTCAGGAGTTTTGTGTGAAGTTCAGTGTTCAGATTCAACATAAGAAGAGCTGTCAAGATGATATTGAGGGGGAGTATGTGTCTCAGGGGGAGTACAAGTTTGCTATGAACCTGAGTGTTTTTGTGTTGAAGAATGGTCCTGAAGATCAAGTGTGCTCTGATATGCTCTGATACCATAAATTCAGAAGTAAGGGGGAGTTTGATGTATGTTGAGTGTATGCTGAGTTGCAGGGGGAGTGTGTGTGATGATCAGGAGTTGATCAGTAGCTCTGATACCTTGTTTGTGATGATCAGGAGTTGATCAGTAGGTTATGTGTGCTTCAGTAGCTGATATGAACTGAAGCTGGTTTGTGTTTCTCATGATAGTCATAAATGAATCCGCTGCTAATTACTATGTTATGATTGATCATTGTGGAGTTCTTCATTGCTGAGTTGTTTATAAGGGAGATTGAAGAACTTGGATGGTTTTAGCCAAAAATTTGCCAAAGGGGGAGATTGTTGAGTATTTTGGTGTTGGCTGCATTGTTTGGCAAAACCAAGGTATTGAATAGAAGCATCTCCATATGTAGAACATTTCTTCAGTTGGAAGTTTTTCATTTTGAAGCTGTTCAGAAGCTCAAAATTACATCAGAAGCTGAATGCTCATCAGAAGCACTGTAGCACTTCAGAAGCTGATTCAGGTTCTGAAGTCCAGCGTTGACTTTTGTTGACCTCATCAGAAGCTGGGTTTTCAAAATTGTTTTGGCGCGAATCTTTGCAAGATTGATCAAGGAATTATTCACGCGTATTGCTTCTAGAATGCTGATTTATTTGGAGAAGATTTTATTGAAGATTTGGTTCAAAGATATGAAATTCATATTTTCCTGTTATAATCTTTAAAAGATTCAGTACAGTTTTATTTGTTACATTATTGGACCAATCTTATTTCAGTAACAAATCAAATCAGAAGATTAGCTTTATTTTGCAAGACTGAAGGCTATATAAGGAGGAGGGATGCTGCTATTCAAGAGAGACGAATTAATAGAGTTTAAGATCAGAGAATTGAGTCTTAGTGGTTTTTAAGCTTTTGCTTTATTTTTGTACGCCACTCATATGCTTTGAGTTGGTTTAGGATTGTTATTGAGTTGTAATTCATTCTAAGCCTCTAGGTACGAATGAAGTTGTGTTTTTGAAGTTTTCTGAAAAACAGAGTATTTTTGTTTAAGGGTTTCAGTAACAGGTTTGTTACTTGAATAGGAAGTTAGTGGTCTCTAATACTCAACGTGTTGGGTAGAATTCAAGACTAGGAGGAAGTTAATTGCTTAGGCTGGGAACTGGGAGTCAGTGTCTTGAGTCATAAGGATTAATTCCTATAGTGGAATTCCTTCCTGGATTGGTATCCCCCAGAGTAGGAGGTGTTTACTCCGAACTGGGTTAACAAACCTCTGTGCCTTTTTACTTTCCTGCACTTTAATTTGCTGCCTGTGTGTGTTTGTGTTTGTGCTCTGTTTTGCAAATTATTGTGTCCTGTGTGTTGTTCAGAACCTGTCTGGTTCAGAACCTGGTATTCTCTTTGTTTTGCCTGGCCAGAATTTCACTCTTCAATATTATATTCCTTCAGCATTTGCTTCATCCACACCAATTGGGAACAAATGCTACCAGCTGCTATATACTCAGCTTCAGCTGTAGATAAGGATACACAATTCTGCTTCTTGCTGAACCAAGAAATCAGATTGTTTCCCAGAAAGAAGCATCCACCAGAAGTACTTTTTCTATCATCTGCACTACCTGCCCAGTCAGCATCACAATACCTAACTAACATAGGACTTCCACTATGAGAATACATAATACCATAGTCACTGGTACTATTGACATACTTCAGAATTCTTTTCACTTGAGTCAAATCACTCACTTTTTGGTCAGCCTGGTATCTAGCACAGACTCCAATAGCAAAGGTTAGATCTGATCTGCTTGCAGTTAGATATAACAGACTTCCAATCATGCTCCTATACAGGCTTTGATCAACATCAACACCTTGTTCATCTTTGGTCAACTTCAAGTAAGTGGCTGCAGGTGTTCTTTTATGGCTTGCATTCTCTATCCCAAACTTCTTGACAGTATTCTTTGCATATTTGCTCTGTGAAATGAATATGGTGTCTTCCATCAGCTTGATTTGAAGACCAAGAAAATAGGTTAGTTCACCCATAAGACTGATCTCAAACTCAGACTGCATCTGCTGAACAAAGAGTTGAACCATCTGGTTTGACATCCCACCAAAAACAATGTCATCAACATAGATTTGTGCTATCATTAAACTTCCGTCTTCTTCTTTAACAAACAGTGTTTTGTCAGTTCCTCCTTTTCTGTAACCTTGAGTAACCAGAAACTGTGTGAGTCTCTCATACCATGCTCTAGGTGCTTGTTTCAATCCATACAGAGCTTTCTTCAACTTGTAAACATGGTTAGGAATATTAGGATCCACAAATCCCTTTGGTTGTTCAACATAAACCTCCTCCTGCAAGTACCCATTTAGGAAAGCACTCTTCACATCCATTTTAAACAGTTTGAATTTAAGAATACATGCTACACCCAAAAGTAATCTTATGGATTCTTATCTGGCCACATGTGCAAAGGTTTCATCAAAATCAAGTCCCTCCACCTGAGTGTACCCTTGAGCAACCAACCTTGCCTTGTTTCTGGTCACAGTTCCATGTTCATCTGATTTATTTTTGTAGATCCTTTTAGTTCCAATGACATTCATGCCTACAGGTCTTGGAACAAGGTCCCACACATCACTTCTTTTGAATTGATTCAGTTCCTCTTGCACTGCATCAATCCAGAATTCATCAGTAAGTGCTTCTTTAATATTCTTGGGTTCAAATTTGGACACAAAGCACGAATCAGTAGTCACTTCATCTGATCTTCTGGTTCTGACTCCTTGATCAAGGTTCCCAATGATTAGTTCTTTGGGATGATCCTTCTGAATTCTGATTGAAGGCCCTTTACTTGTTGATGCATGATCTAGATTATTTTCTCCTTCTTCAGACTCTACTTCATTTTCCACAGCAGGTGTGTCTGACTGTTCTTCTGAAGTTACAGCATCTGGTTCCACATCAATTACCTTTTCAGCAGGTAAATCATCTATCACAACATTGATAGATTCCATTACTACCTTGGTTCTGGAGTTAAAAACTCTATATGCTCTATTGTTTGTTGAGTAACCAAGAAAGATCCCTTCATCAGCACTTCACCTTCTTTACCAGTTACCAGACATTCCTCCTTGTTAAAGTTCACTTTCAACTCTTGATTACACAGCTGGCTTATGCTGATCAGATTTGAAGTTAGTCCTTTTACTAATAGCATATTGTCTAGCCTTGGTAGTCCATCACTGATCAAGTCTCTAATTCCAAGAATTTCTCCTTTAGCTCCATCACCATAAGTTACATAGCTGCTGGAGTAAGGTTTTAAATTACTTAAGTACTTCTTGACACCAGTCATGTGTCTGGAGCACTGCTTGATCAGTCTGATCAGTCTGAACATGTTCTTGTCCACTCCATTGCGTAGAGCATTCAAGGCTTTGGAGTTTCCAAGAGCTAATTCATCTTCTTCCTTGGACCACTCTTCCTATGGTTTCAACACAATTGTCTTCTCTCCATCTTTGTCAAGCACAACAGGATGTTCCCAACCCTTCAGAACTGCTTTCCAGGTTTTACTATCTATTGATTTAAGGAAAGCAATCATACGAGATTTCCAATACTCATAGTTGGAACCATCCAACAGAGGTGGTCTGTTCACAAATCCTCCTTCCTTGTCCATAATGCCAAAAAAAACCTTCCCTGGAGCTCACCCTAAAACAGGAAGGGTGCCTGCTCCGATGCCAATTGAATTTCTGGCAGAACCTGTTACTGAACCGTAAAACAAAGTTGAACAGAGTATGTATAACAGTGGTTCAAAAGCAGCAAAATAAAAGACAGAAAGTAAAGAACACAGGTGATTTGTTAACCCGGTTCGGTGACAAACACACCTACGTCTGGAGGCTACCAAACCAGGAAGGAAATCCACTATAATAGTATCAATTCGAAGTCCTATGACAACAGCCCCTGTTTCACAACCTTCTCACTTAATCACTACCCATGGTATTTCTACCTAGGAATTCCTAGATATAAGACCCCTCTTACTTCCTACTCAAGTAATCACTGCCCCATTGATCTTAAACTCTAAGACAATTAAAGATGAAGACACACTTCAAAACACAATCAGTCACTTTTTCTTAAAAGCTTTAAGTGATTACAACTCAATAAAACTAAACCAACTCTAACAATTGAGTGGTGTACAAAAACACATCCCAAAGCTTACAGACTCAAAACCTAAGACTTTCTCTCTATAATGACTTCTGTTTTGAATAATTTTCTTCAATAGCAGCGTCCTCTATTTATAGCTTCAGCAACAACATAATTCTTGAACCAAATCCTTCAAAGATATATTTCCAAAATACTTTAGAAACATATAGAAGAAATTTATTTTCCAGAAATATATTTTCCAAAGATTTCTTTGAAAATATATTCACAAATAATTGAATCCAATCTTCAGAAAATATCTTGCGAAATTCTTCTTTCTTCTAGAAACGCAGCTTGGATAATTCTTCAATTAAATCTTCAACAAATCACATAAGAAAATAAACACTCCAAGGCGCAGAAAACAGAACGCAGAAAACTAGCTTCTGAAGGTACTTCTAAAGAAGTTTTGTGTCTGACCATTTCAGCTTCTGAAGGTTGCTTATGAACACAGCTTCTGAATGTTGCTTCTGAACACAGCTTTTGAACATCAGCTTCTGAAGGTTCAGCTTCTGAAGTACTGTTCAGCTTCTGAAGACCCAGCTTCTGAAGTACTGTTCAGCTTCTGATGACCCAGCTTCTGAAGTACTGTTTCTGAGGTCCAGCTTCTGAAGACGCACATTGCTTGTATATTTGATTTTAGTAAACATGGAGCCAACAACCAAATATCCAACAATCTCCCCCTTTGGCAAATTTTTGGCTAAAATCAATTTGAGATCACAAAAGGAAGTTCTTCACTCAACAAAGTTATGCAACCATGAAGAACAACACATAAACGTAGCAACAGAGTCAGCAGCGGATATACTATGTTACATAAAGAACACTCCCCCTGAAGTACATCTGATTCTGTCATGAAACACACAAACTCCCCCTGAAACAGATCACAAGAACTTACGAACTATAAACTGGCTTCTAAATTGTAGTGCTTCTGAAACTTTTGATATACTTCTGAAACTTCTTGTTTGATATTTGAGTGTTGGCTACATGTTTACTAAAATCAAATAGACAAGAAATTTGTGCTTCAGAATCTGAAATCTCAAGGAGTATGTCATCAGAAGCTGAATTGGTTCATCAAAAGCTGAACTGGGTCTTCAGAAGCTAGAACAGTACTTTAGACGCACTGTTTAGAAGCTGACCTTCAGACGCACTATTCAGACGCTGACTTTCGTTGACCTTCAGACGCACTGTTCAGACGCTGACTTTCGTTGACCTTTAGACGCACTGTTCAGATGCTGACTTTCGTTGACCTTCAGAAGCTACATTTCAGAAGCATGTTCAGAAGCTGGTTTCTGCGTTCAGAATCTGTGTCTTCAAGCTGTTAATTCTCTCACATAATCTTTTGAAGATTTAATAGAAGATTTATCCAAGCTTCGTTTCAAGAAGCAAGTATTTTTGCGTGAAGATATTTGTTGAAGATTGGATTCAATTATTTGTGAATATATTTTCAAGGAAATCTTTGGAAAATATATTTCTGAATAATATGTGAGCTTCTATTTGCTTCTAAAGAATTCTCGGATTATATCTTTGAAGATTAGGATCAAGAATTATGTTGCTGCTGAAGATTATAAATAGAAGGCGTTGCTATTGAAGAAAGGGATCGCAACAAAAGCTAGAATTGAAAGAGTCTTAGATTGTTGAGTCTGTAAGCTTTGTGCTTTGTTTCTGTGCACCACTCATCTATTAGAGTTGGTTGTTTGTTATTGAGTTGTAATCACTCAAAGCTTTTAAGCAAGAGTGACTGTTTTTATGTTTTGAAGAGTGTCTTCATCTTAGTTGATTTGTTTAGAGTTTACAATCACTGGGGCAGTGATTGCTTGAGTGGGAAGTAAGAGGGGTTCTTATATCTAGGAGTTCCTAGGTAGAAATACCACGGGTAGTAATTAAGTGAGAAGGGGCTGTGAAACAGGGGCTGTTGTCATAGGGGCTGTGTCATAGGACTTCGAATTGATACTATTTTAGTGCATTTCCTTCCTGGCTTGGTAGCCTCCAGATGTAGGTGAAGTTTGCACCAAACTGGGTTAACAAATCAACTGTGTTCTTTACTTTCTGTCCTTTATATTACTGCTTCTGAATTGCTATTTTCATACTCTGTTTTACGGTTCAGAACCAGTCCTGCCAGGAATTTCAACTGGTATCAGAGCAGGCACCCTGCCTGTATTTGGGTGAGCTCCAGGGAAGGTTTTTCTGGCATTATGGATAAAGAAGGAGGATTTGTGAACAAACCACCTCTGTTGGATGGTTCCAACTATGAGTATTGGAAATCTCGTATGAGTGCTTTCCAGAAATCTATAGATAGTAAGACCTGGAAAGCTATTCTGAAGGGTTGGGAACATCCTGTTGTGCTGGACAAAGATGGAAAGAAGACAACTGTGTTGAAACCAGAGGAAGATTGGTCCAATGATGAAGATGCATTATCTCTTGCAAACTCCAAAGCCTTGAATGCTATATTCAATGGAGTGGACAAGAATATGTTTAGACTGATCAAGCATTTGACTGTAGCTAAGGATGCCTGAGAAATTCTCAAGACTACTCATGAAGGCACATCAAAGGTAAAGTTGTCCAGACTTCAGCTTCTCACAACCAAGTTTGAAAATCTCAGAATGTTGGAGGATGAGAACATACAAGATTTTTATATGAATGTTCTGGACATGGCCAACTCATTTGAGTCTCTTGGAGAAAGAATATCTGATGAGAAACTTGTGAGAAAGATCCTCAGATCCCTACCTAAGAGATTTGATATGAAGGTAACTGCCATTGAAGAAGCACATGACATCTCCAGCATGAAGGTTGAGGAATTGATAGGGTCTCTTCAGAACTTTGAAATAGCCAGAAATGATAAGAAAGGGAAAGGTGTTGCTTTGGTAGCAAATGATGAAAGCTTATCAGAGGATCTTGTGATGCTGAGTAAACAGTTTAAGAAGATTCTAAAGAAGACAAGAACTGACCAATCGAAAGGTGTTCAGTGCCATGAGTGTGAAGGGTATGGCCACATCAGGACAGAATGTGCCACATATCTCAAGAATAAGAAGAAAAGTTTGGCAGCTACTTGGTCTGATGATGACTCAGAAGGAGAAGTGGGGAATGAATCAGCCAAGAATGTTCTTGCTTTAACTGGTAAATGCATGACTGATAATGAAGATATGGTTTCAGAAGCATCATCAGAGTCTGAAGAATCATCTGATGCTGAATCCAATGATAAAGAACTGTCTTATGAAAAACCTGCTGATTTTTGCAAGAAATTGCATGTTAAATTTAAAGAAGACTATCAGTCAACTGCATGATGAAAGAAGTGATCATCTAGCACAAATTTCTGATCTCAAAGATGAGGTAACCCAGCTGAACTCTCAACTTGAAAATATGAAGAAACAAGTCAGAATGTTAAACACTGGTACTGATGTGTTAGAAGAGATTTTGGAGAGTCAGAACCAAGGGAAACCAAATGGAATTGGGTATGATGATAGGACTCTGAACAAGAAACAGCAAAATCCAGCTACAAGGTTTAATGCTGCTGTTAAAACTTGTGATAAACCTAAGTTGGAACACCAGAACCAACCTCAGGGGTCTAAGAACAAGAAGGCATCTCATCCTTGGGTATGTCATCACTGTGGTAAAAAGGGACACATTAAGCCATTTTGTTACAAGCTGCATGGATACCCCAAACACTTTCAACAAAGAAAAGTGGTACCAGTTGTGAACAAAACCAAGGTCAAGAAGGAATGGAGACCAAAATGTGCAAGTGTTGCTCAGAGGCTGAACAAAAGGAAAGGAAAGGTTGTTGTTGCTAACAGCAGGCCCACTCCTGTAGCAGAGAAGATTTCTGTTGTTGGACCATCTAAAGTCTGGAGCAAGGTGGTAGTCCCTGTTCAGAAGGCTCTAAAAGGAAAGGAAGTGGATCCTAGTAAGTCTGAAGATGTTGTTAAGCATGATATTATATCATGTGTTCAGAAGTGAATTGATGTTCTTCAAAAGCAGATTGCTGGGAAGAAGGTTCTGAATGTGCCTGAAGCACACATTCACTAAACAACTTCTGATGCTGTGTCTGATGATGAAACAACATATGTTGTTGAGTCTGAAGACTGTCAATTTGTGACTGATGTCTTGGATTTTTGTTTGTGCTTCTGGTCTGCAGTTGTTACTTTTTGTTCTTCTGTGTGTGGATGCTATGTGGTTCTGATTCTGATGTGGTGCTGTGATGGGTTCTGTGCTGATGTTTTTGTTGCTGATTCTGAAACTGGTTCGAATGTGGTTCTTTGTGTGCTATTCTGTGTTGTGCTAGTTATAAACTCTGAATAAAATACAGTGATGTGCTTATGCTCTGTTTCTTGTGTTTCTCTGCTCCTGGTGATTGCTGGTTGTTTTGTCAACATTGTTTGGCTAAAAAGGGGGAGAAATAAGTATGTGTCTGTTTCAGAAGCTGTTCAACAGTTCAGGGGGAGTTAGAGTTTCTGATTGATCTATTTCAGGGGGAGTTCCTGAATATCTGTTTCAAGGGAGTTCCTGAATGTCTATTTCATGGGGAGTTCCTGAGTTGTGTTGTTCCTGAGTATCTGATCAAAGGTAGTTTAGGTGGAGTATATGTGTGAAATGTAGTGAATCATCTGCTGCTGACTCTGTTGCTACATTTGTGTTTGTTCTTCATGGTTGCGTTCTTTGTTGTTTGAAGAATTAGCTTGTTGCTATGCTCAAATTGATTTTAGCCAAAAATTTGCCAAAGGGGGAGTTTGTTGGATATTTAAGTGTTGGCTACATGTTTGCTAAAATCAAATAGACAAGCAATTTGTGCTTCAGAAGCTGAAATCTCAAGGAGTATGTCATCAGAAGCTGAATTGGTTCATCAGAAGCTGAACTGGGTCTTCAAAAGCTGGAACAGTACTTCAGATGCACTGTTCAGAAGCTGACCTTCAGATGCACTGTTCAGACGCTGACTTTCGTTGACCTTTAGACGCACTGTTCAGACGCTGACTTTCGTTGACCTTCAGACGCTGACTTTCGTTGACCTTCAGAAGCTGCATTTCAGAAGCATGTTCAGAAGCTGGTTTCTGCGTTCAGAATCTGTGTCTTCAAGCTGTTAATTCTCTCACATAATCTTTTGAAGATTTAATTGAAGATTTATCCAAGCTTCGTTTCTAGAAGGAAGTAATTTTGCGTGAAGATATTTGTTGAAGATTGGATTCAATTTTTTCACTAGTACAAAAAACCCTTTTTAAGTCGGGCGCGCGTCCGACCTAATAGCTGCCGTAGTAAGAAGTTTTTGCTTCTTAAGTCGGATTTTTTAGCCGACTTAAGAAAACGACTTCTTAAGTCAGGTAAAAAATGAACCGACTTAAGATGTATTATTTTTTTTTAAAAAAAAAATCAATTTATCCCTTCTTAATCAGAGCAAACTACTTTTCCAAAAAAAAAAAAATTAAAATTGCTCTAATATGAGCCTCATACTTGTGCTATTCGCAATTAAACTATATAATTTTGGCAGAGGCTTTTGTACATGATTTCAATTACACTGAGATATAAATTAAGACCCAGACAACTAACTACAAGTAGATATATTACATAATCTTAAGTGTTGGTTCTACATACATAGACTACTAGCCTAATATTGATTCAGAAAACAAAGTATTAGAGGGCTTAATGTCGCTATGAAATAACAAACACATCTTGTAGTTCCACAATTGCAACTTTGTACCTCATAGACCATGGAAATGTTGAACTGCCATTCCCACCTTTCTTTCTCACTACAAAATAGACAACATGAATCAGTAAAAATATCAATTTTCAAATTCAAAAACCTCAACAAAATAAGTCAGTTGTTATAGAAAAGCTAACCAAAACTTGTTTGTGTTATGAACATGAAAATGAGCTGCAATTTTTTTGAAATGTCACAAAGCGGGACTGATTTGGCGAAAAACAATTTGTGAGTCTGTCATCTGCATTAGTAGACAATTTTATCATGAATTTCTTGTGACATGAAACATTAGTATGTTCTTCCAATTTATTTATGAAAAAGAAATAAAATAGGATAACATTATATATCTCTTGCGGTATTGTCAATCACAGATTGCAGAAAATGGCGGTTTGATAAGATTCGGCTGTGCAACAGTGCTATTGTGCCCGCTATAACTGCTATTTCAAAATATTTGTACTGAATAGGATATCGAATATCGAGGAACAATAGCTATTTGTTCAAATTCTGCTATGTTATAGCACCGCTATAGCTAATATTTAACAATGATATGATCTCTTGGTAACCATAACTAATTATAAACTATACAGTACACAAACAAGATATAAAGTTTATATTTATCTTTTAGGTGAAGCCAATAAAAGTATAACATAAATAATATAATGTGAAGTAGTAGTAGTAGTAGTAATGTAATACTTACAAATTCCATGGTGCGGCGAGTTCCTTCAACAACAAGATTCGTCATGTTACCGATCAAGTAAGCAGTTAGGCCAAGGTTGAAGAGCATGTAGAAAATAATGAAAATCATTTCCATGGTGTTGACAACATGAAGATCACCATAACCAACAGTTGTCATGGTAGTGATGGACCAATAAATTGCTGAAATATATCTAATCCGAGGGCTTGTCTCTCTAAAGTTTGGAATCACAGCTCCAATCCATGTCTTTCCTTCATGAGGGTACATATCAGCTAGCATGTAATAGAGGCACCCAGCACAATGAACTAAAAAACGTGTTACCTGCACCATAATTTTCAACATAATGATATATAATTGTTTCAATTTGGACATATAGCTTTATTGACAAAATTTTGAAAGGAATAATTTTATGAGATAGTTAAACATATAGCTCTATTGGTAACATCATTCTCCATATTTTTTTATATGCTACTTCAAGTAGCATTTGAGTGTATAGTGTATCATTTTTATGTTCATTATCTGAATTGGAAAAAATTAAAACATCATTTTATATTTATCGATCGTTAACTTTACCAAATATTTTAAATTCAATCTGGTAACTTATTTCATTGTCAGCTATCAACTAGTTTATAACTGTTATTTTCTTATCAAACATATATACATGTTTTTGAAATTAGAATGAAATGAAATGTGACATACAGAAAGAAGCCTGGCACATCTAACCCAGAAATAGCTGAACCTGATGTCTTTCTCAAGCCTGGCAAGGAAAATAAATCAATGCAGCTGGATCAATTCTAACACACATTCATATGGTAAAGTAGATCATTAATTAGAAAAAGAAAGATTAAGAACCTTGTGAAGAATTGCTTGACACATCTAATTCTCCAAAATCTGAGCATTCGTAAGAGGTAGTAAGGCAGACCCAATTTGTGTTTGCCAGTTAAAAAGTAGCCTATTGCTTCATATGGTATAGTTGATGCCACATCCATTAGGAACCATGTTGACAAGTACCTGCCTCAACATTACTAACAAAAATTAGCCTATTTCTCCCTTCCCTGTCTTATAGGAGTAACAAAAATTATGAGCATATCTACAAATCACCGAGGTCCAAAAACACAATCTTTTCTCAGGAATTTCATCAAACACGTAACGTGCATCAACCAAATCACCAAAAACAGAATAAGCACAACCAGACCATTATCCACGTGACAATCAAAACACAACCCAAATTTAACAACTTCAGCCTGAACATGTTTTCAAGGTAACAAGGGATTGGAATCATCCAATGGATTTTCATACTTAACGATTTCAGGGTTTGGAAAAGAGGTCAATTTTAACAATTCCAATAACAAAAAAAATTAACAGGATCAAAATCCAAATTCAAATTTGAGAGAAAAAGGAAGATTAGGGTTTTAAAAAAATGGTATATTTGATTTAAAAGTCAAACCCAAAAATTTATGGAAGAAATTGAAGGAACAAATTATAGAGGAAGTGTAAAACTTGAAGAACAAAGAAGAAAGGGTGAGATTCCGATGCTCTTACCGCAATAGAGGAAATTAAGATGCGACTATGACATGCTTGAAACAAAGATTAGGTGTTGACGAGATTGAAACAAGTTGTCGTTTGGTTCTCACGACAGCCCGAGATGGAGGAAGTGGGATGCGGTGATGGTTCAGTGGGGGAGAAGAAGAACGACGAAAATGATGGATGGGGGTGAGTGAGTGGGTAATTTCTTTGATTTATTTTTACTATTTATTTTTTAATTATAAAAACGTTTAGGTCGGGTGGTCAATTGCCTGACTTAAGAATTTAATTTAGATTTTTTTTTGTTTTTTATTATTGTTAAGTCGGGTAACCAAGAAACAGACTTAACAAAGTTTGAAATAATTACGAAACTACCACCGCGTCACTTGTTAAGTCGGGTGGCAGTTAGAACCGACTTAAGAAAGTTTAAAAGAATTGCGAACCTGCCACTGCGTCACTTCTTAAGACGGGTGGCAGAGCGAACCGATTTAAGCATGAATCTAAAAAGTATTTTTTGCACTAGTGTTTGTGAATATATTTTCAAGGAAATCTTTGGAAAATATATTTCTGAATAATATGTGAGCTTCTATTTGCTTCTAAAGAATTCTGGGATTATATCTTTGAAGATTAGGATCAAGAATTATGTTGTTGTTAAAGATTATAAATAGAAGGCGTTGCTATTGAAGATAGGGATCACAACAAAGCTAGAATTGAAAGAGTCTTATGTTGTTGAGTCTGTAAGCTTTGTGCTTTGTTTCTGTGCACCACTCATCTGTTAGAGTTGGTTGTTTGTTATTGAGTTGTAATCACTCAAAACTTTTAAGCAAGAGTGACTGTTTTTATGTTTTGAAGAGTGTCTTCATCTTAGTTGATTTGTTTAGAGTTTACAATCACAGGGGCAGTGATTGCTTGAGTGGGAAGTAAGAGGGGTTCTTATATCTAGGAGTTCCTAGGTAGAAATACTACGGGTAGTGAGAAGGGGTTGTTGTCATAGGGGCAGTGAAACAGGGGTTGTGTCATAGGACTTCGAATTGATACTATTTTAGTGGATTTCCTTCCTGGCTTGGTAGCCTCCAGATGTAGATGAAGTTTGCACTGAACTGGGTTAACAAATCAACTGTGTTCTTTACTTTCTGTCCTTTATATTACTGCTTCTGAATTGCTATTTTCATACTCTGTTTTACGGTTCAGAACCAGTCCTGCCAAGAATTTCACTTCTGAAACAAACAAACACTTATTTATCTCCCCCTTTTTAGCCAAACAATCTTGACAAAACACAGTCTTCACACAGGAAACAAAAAACTGACTTAGCATCAGACTCTGCATCAGACATAGTTTTTGCATTAAGATCAGTATCATCTTCATCACCCTTACTTCCTGGTTGCTCACCCTCAGCATTCTATAAAATCTATAACTCCTCATATAGACAAACTCCCAGTTTACTCCTCATATTTTCAAATTGCTTGACATCCAAGGCTTTTGTAAATATATCAGCAAGTTGTTCTTCTGTGTCAACATGTTCAAGCTGCACAACCTTCTCCTCTACAAGGTTTCTGATGAAATGATGACGTATATCAATATGTTTAGTCCTGCTATGCTGTATGGGATTTTTTGAAATATTGATAGCACTTAGATTGTCACAATACAATGTTATAACATCCTCTTCAATATTATATTCCTTCAGCATTTGCTTCATCCACACCAATTGGGAACAACTACTACCAGCTGCTATATACTCAGCTTCAGCTGTAGATAAGGATACCCAATTCTGCTTCTTGTTGAACCAAGAAATCAGATTATTTCCAAGAAAGAAGCATCCACCAGAAGTACTTTTTCTATCATCTGCACTACCTGCCCAGTCAGCATCATAATACCCAACTAACATAGGACTTCCACTTTGAGAATACAAAATACCATAGTCACTGGTACTATTGACATACTTCAGAATTCTCTTCACTTGAGTCCAATGACTCATTTTTGGCTCAGCCTGGTATCTAGCACAGACTCCAACAACAAAGGTTAGATCTGGTCTGCTTGCAATTAGATATAACAGACTTCCAATCATGCTCCTATACAGGCTTTGATCAACATCAACACCTTGTTCATCTTTGGTCAACTTCAAGTAAGTGGATGCAGGTGTTCTTTTATAGCTTGGATTCTCCATCCCAAACTTTTTGACTATATTCTTTGCATATTTGCTCTGTGAAATGAATATGGTGTCTTCCATCAGCTTGATTTGAAGACCAAGAAAATAGGTTAGTTCACCCACAAGACTCATCTCAAACTCAGACTGCATCTGCTGAACAAAGAGTTGAACCATCTGGTTTGACATCCCACCAAAAACAATGTCATCAACATAGATTTGTGCTATCATTAAACTTCCGTCTTCTTCTTTAACAAACAGTGTTTTGTCAGTTCCTCCTTTTCTGTAACCTTGAGTAACCAGAAACTGTGTGAGTCTCTCATACCATGCTCTAGGTGCTTGTTTCAATCCATACAGAGCTTTCTTCAACTTGTAAACATGGTTAGGAAAATTAGGATCCACAAATCCCTTTGGTTGTTCAACATAAACCTCCTCCTGCTAGTACCCATTTAGGAAAGCACTCTTCACATCCATCTGAAACAGTTTGAATTTAAGAATACATGCTACACCCAAAAGTAATCTTATGGATTCTAATCTGGCCACAGGTGCAAAGGTTTCATCAAAATCAAGTCCCTCCACCTGAGTGTACCATTGAGCAACCAGCCTTGCCTTGTTTCTGGTCACAGTTCCATGTTCATCTGATTTATTTTTGTAGATCCATTTAGTTCCAATGACATTCATGCCTACAGGTCTTGGAACAAGGTCCCACACATCACTTCTTTTGAATTGATTCAGTTCCTCTTGCACTGCATCAATCCAGAATTCATCAGTAAGTGCTTTTTTAATATTCTTGGGTTCAAATTTGGACACAAAGCACGAATCAGTAGTCACTTCATCTGATCTTCTAGTTCTGACTCCTTGATCAAGGTTCCCAATGATTAGCTCTTTGGGATGATCCTTCTGAATTCTGATTGAAGGTCCTTTACTTGTTGATGCATGATCTGGATTATTTTCTCCTTCTTCAGACTCTACTTCATTTTCCACAGCAGGTGTGTCTGACTGTTCTTCTGAAGTTACAACATCTGGTTCCACATCAGTTACCTTTTCAGCAGGTAAATCATCTATCACAACATTGATAGATTCCATTACTACCTTGGTTTTGGAGTTAAAAACTCTATATGCTCTGCTGTTTGTTGAGTAACCAAGAAAGATCCCTTCATCAGCACTTCACCTTCTTTACCAGTTACCAGACATTCCTCCTTGTTAAAGTTCACTTTCAACTCTTGATCACACAGTTGGCTTATGCTGACCAGATTTGAAGTTAGTCCTTTTATTAATAGCACATTGTCTAGCCTTGGTAGTCCATCACTGATCAAGTCTCCAATTCCAAGAATTTCTCCTTTAGCTCCATCACCAAAAGTTACATAGCTGCTGGAGTAAGGTTTTAAATTACTTAAGTACTTCTTGACACCAGTCATGTGTCTGGAGCATCCACTATCAAAATACCAGTCTTCCCTAGAGGAGGCTCCCAAAGATGTATGAGCTATGAGGCCAACATTATTACATTTGGGTTTCCATACCTTCTTGACATTGATTCTATTTACAATATGTTCCACTTTTCTGTGCTGAAAGTGCTTGGGGTATCCATACAACTTGAAATAGAATGGCTTTATGTGCCCCTTCTTACCACAGTGATGACATACCCAAGGACGAGATGCCCTCCTGCTCTTGGATTCCTGAGGTTCCTTCTGATGTTCCATCTTAGATTTTCCTATCATTGGATCATATGTTTTAACAGCTGGAATGAACCTTTTAGATGGATTTTGTTGTTTGATGTTCAAAGTCCTATCAACAAATCCTATGCCATTTGGTTTCCCTTGGTTCTGACACTCCAATATCTCCTCCAGCACATCAGTCCCAGTGTGTAACATTCTGACTTGCTTCTTCATATGATCAAGTTGAGAGTTCAGTTGGCTTACCTCATCTTTGAGATCAGAAATCTGTGCTAAATGGTCACTTCTTTCATCATGCAGCTGACAGATAGTCTTCTTCTGATCTACTAGTTGCTTGCAAACTTCTACACTTCTGATGTATAGATCTTTGTAATTGTTAGCCAGTTCTTCATAAGATGATTTTTCAACACTGGCTTCAAACTCTGATGGAGCTTCAGACTCTGAAAGTGCTTCTGAGGCCTTAACTTTAACATCAAACTTGTATCTTCCAGTTAAGGCAACAACATGCTTAGCAGACTCACTCTCTACTTCTCCTTCTGAGTCATCTTCATCAGACCAGGTAACAGCCAAGCTTTTCTTCTGTTTCTTGAGATATGTGCCACATTCTGTCCTAATATGACCATATCCTTCACACTCATAGCACTGAACTCCCTTTGATTGATTGCTCTTCTCATCAGTCTTTGTCTTCTTCAAATCATTTTGTTGCTTGCTGATGTTGAATCTGTTGTTTTGACCATTTGATTTGGATCTCCTGTCAACTGTTTCAGAATCTTGTTAAACTGTCTCCCTAGCAATACAAGTGCCTCTGATAAGCCTTCATCATCCTCATTATTTCCTTGTTGATCCTCAACATCAGTATTTGCTGCAAAAGCAACTCCTTTCCCTTTCTTATCAGTACGGTTACTGAAGGTTGTCTCAAAATTCAGTAAGGACCCTATTAATTCCTCAACCTTCATACTGGAGATGTCATGTGCTTCCTCAATGGCAGTTACTTTCATGTCAAATCTCTTAGGAAGAGACCTGAGTATTTTTCTCACAATTTTCTCATCAGACATTTTCTCTCCAAGAGAATCAAATGAGTTAGCCATGTCCAGAACATTCATATAAAAGTCTTGTATGTTCTCATCCTCCAACATTTTGAGATTTTCAAATTTGGTGGTGAGAAGTTGAAGTCTGGACAATTTTACCTTGGATGTGCCTTCATGAGTAGTCTTGAGAATCTCCCTGGCATCCTTGGCTATAGTGCACTGCTTGATCAGTCTGAACATGTTCTTGTCCACTCCATTGAATAGAGCATTCAAGGCTTTGGAGTTTCCAAGAGCTAATTCATCTTCTTCCTTGGACCACTCTTCCTCTGGTTTCAACACAATTGTCTTCTCTCCATCTTTTTCAAGCACAACACGATGTTCCCAACCCTTCAGAACTGCTTTCCAGGTTTTACTGTCTATTGATTTAAGGAAAGCACTCATACGAGATTTCCAATACTCATAGTTGGAACCATCCAACAAAGGTGGTCTGTTCACAAATCCTCCTTCCTTGTCCATAATGCCAGAAAAAACCTTCCCTGGAGCTCACCCTAAAACAGGAAGGGTGCCTGCTCTGATGCCAATTGAAATTCTGGCAGAACCTATTACTGAACCGTAAAACAGAGCTGAATAGAGTACGTATAACAGTGGTTCAAAAACAGCAAAAAAAAGAAAGAAAGTAAAGAACACAAGTGATTTGTTAACCCAGTTCGGTGACAAACACACCTACGTCTGGAGGCTACCAAGCCAGGAAGGAAATCCATTATAATAGTATCAATTCGAAGTCCTATGACAACAACCCCTGTTTCACAGCCTTCTCACTTAATCACTACCCGTGGTATTTCTACCTAGGAACTCCTAGATATAAGACCCCTCTTACTTCCTACTCAAGTAATCACTGCCCCAGTGATCTTAAACTCTAAGACAATTAGAGATGAAGACACACTTCAAAACATAATCAGTCACTTTTGCTTAAAAGCTTTAAGTGATTACAACTCAATAAAACTAAACCAACTCTAACAATTGAGTGGTGTACAAAAACACAGCACAAAGCTTACAGAGTTAAAACCTAAGACTCTCTCTATAATGACTTCTGTTTTGAATAATTTTCTTCAATAGCAGCGTCCTCTATTTATAGCTTCAGCAGCAACATAATTCTTGAACCAAATCCTTCAAAGATATATTTCCAAAATAGTTTAGAAACATATAGAAGCAATTTATTTTCCAGAAATATATTTTCCAAAGATTTCTTTGAAAATATATTCACAAATAATTGAATCCAATCTTCAGAAAATATCTTGCGAAATTCTTCTTTCTTCTAGAAACGCAGCTTGGATAATTCTTCAATTAAATCTTCAACAAATCACATGAGAAAATAAACACTTCAAGGCGCAGAAAACAGAACGCAGAAAACCAGCTTCTGAAGGTACTTCTGAAGAAGTTCTGCGTCTGACTGTAGTACCCTAATTTTGTCCTACGCATTTTAAAACCAAAAATCAAAAAAAAAATCAAAGAGGGGAAAAAAGTCAAAAGTCAACAAAAGTCAACAGAAAAGTCAACTTTTCAAAATTAAGAACTTCGCAATGCGAAGCTCACTTCGCACTGCGAAGTCTGCGATTTTTCTGCAGATTTTTGGTTTCTTGGATTTAATTCCAGATTTTGTTGCACATCACTTCCATAATTATTTTAAGTAGCATTCATGGCCAATTGGGCCAAGCAAAGCCAGAGTTGAAGGACTTGCCATTAATGCCAAGGTTAGAAGCTTTTTCTTCCAACCTAGCATGTGACAAGCAAGTGGGCTTGCCCTTGGGCAGCTCTAGCCCCTCCCAGGTGACCTGCTAACCACCACAAGGTTGCCAGCCACCTGCTTGAGGACTTTCCTCCTGCTTGCTGCCCCAAAAACCAGTCAAACCAGCTGGATTTTCTCACTTGAAAAGCCATGAGTGCCTACTCTGTTTTGCAGCAGCTTTTCACCCTCTCACACCAGCCAATTTTAGCCTTTTCATCCCTCAATCTCTGCACAATACAGTGCACGTTTTTATTGACCAACCATTGAGATTGCAAGGATTGATCCCCAAGCATTAGTCATGTGCAAATCAGCTTTGTTCTTCATCATTACCTTCTAGAATAAGTTGAATTTGTGGCTGAAATCAAGCTGGATCTTGCCCCTTGGCACAAGGCAGGGTTGCCTCTATCCATTAGCATTTAATGCAAAGGGATTCAGCTTGATCTTGGCCACAAATCAGCTGAATCAAGGGATTGTGTAATGATGACAAAGATTTGATTTTGGCCTATAAATACAAGGCAATGCCCAAGGATACAAACACTCACAATTAGACAGAAAACACAACACTCAAAGAGCAGAAACTCTACTCATTTCAACCTACAAATCTCCACAAATAACCAGAAACAAACCAATCCATTACAAAGTTCCAAAGCCTTCACCAATATTCAAACCTTTGTGAAAGCCTTCAATCAATACAAATCAAGTGCAGCTGGAGCTTTGCTAAGGAGTTCTGTAAGTTACTAAGCTCTTTATCTTGCATATCTAATTGTGTTTGCATAGCTATTTTGGCTCAAAAACTCTTTGTCCTAAAAAACCCCTTTTGAATTTCAAAGAAATCCCAAGGTTTTCAAAACATCAAAATTGGTTTGTACAACCTTTTTCACCCCAAAAACTCAAAGCTTTTCACCCATCTATAAGGTCTTGAGTGTGTTCAGAAGTTGTTTCTGAACAAATGTTCAGAAACAGCTTCTGAACCCAAAATTTCGCATGCTTCGCAGTGCGAAGTCATGGTCGCAGTGCGACCATGACAGAACTCAGAACCTGAGTTTTTGTGTCCAAACAACCAATTTTTGAGGTTCTAGCCCCAGAGCTCAGAACCTAAGAGTTTTTAAACCTATGTTCTTCAAATCATAACAAGGTTTTTGCATAATTTTGGCAAAATCACAAGTTCGTATAACCATTTTGTGGATAACTTGCAAAGCAAGTTATATTCCCAAATTTTCAAAACCACATGAACCAACAAGCTATGTTCAGCTTTTCAATCTAAACTTGAACAATAAATATTGTTCATGATGTTCAAAACTCAAAAATGAACATACACCGGTGATGTGCGCATTTTCGCAAAATGAGACGAACTTGCGCGTTTTCTAGCAAATTTGCTAAACCTTCCCATTTTGGGTTTTCAAACCAAATGTTTTGACATGCCTTGGGATTTCTAAAGAATTCAATCCAAAAACATGAATGAAAAAGGGATGGTGTGACGTATGTCTCTCCATCGCCCCGATTGTACGAATGCGTGACGTATGTCTCGACGCTCGGACAATCGTCATTCCTTTTTTATTATGTACAACCCTAACCAAACCAAATCTTGGCCCCTTGTGGTCAATCCAAGCCTTTTGGTCCCCCGTTGGCCATTAGACTCAACCCCTCGACTCGTTAGAGTCCACTCGGTCAATGTTCGACTCGTCCGAGTCCATTGTACCCGTTCTTGATCTCAATGGATCAATCGAACAATCGCCCGACTCTTCGGAGTTCACTCGGTCAATGTTTGACTTGTATGAGTCCATTGCACCTCTTTTGGTCCCATAGCGACCAATTTCAACCCTCTACCCTAACGGACGTACCTTTTAACAATTCTAATGTGGTTCGCGAACGAACGCTTAATAAGTCTCCAAGTGCGAGCATACAAGCAACGTTTAATCGCAAGAATTCGGTTAAAACATCGTCCAATTAAAATCAACCAACACACATACGTTTTTCTACCAAAGAACTACGTATGCTTTGAATTCTCCGACTACCGGGAGATACGTAGGAGCAAGATCGACATCTTGTCAAGCACAATAATAAAAACTTTTTTTCTTTCTTTCGTTTGTTTTTACCTCTTTCCCCCCCTTATTATATTTTAGCATAAATGAACATGAACGCAAAGTATTAAAAAGCAATTCAAGTTTTAACCAAATAGAAGGTTCCCGTTGAGTACAACGGACGTGAGGGGTGCTAATACCTTCCCCTCGCGTAACCGACTCCCGAACCCGACAATGGTTGCGATGACCTAATCCTTATCCTCATCGTCAAAAGGGTTTTATTATCGTTTCCCTTTACAACAAAAAAAAACTTAAGGGTTTATCAACGTTCCCTTTACACAAAAACTTTGGTGGCGGCTTCACAAAAGCACCTCCGAGCGTTCGAGGACGTCCTCGGAGGAATCTGCGCGTCTTTTTCCCTAGGAAAAAACGAGGTGCGCGCAGCTGGCGACTTCACTGGGGACCCTGTTCCCACTAGTGAGTCAGGCCTAACCTATTTGGGTTAAAAAACAATTGCTTTATTTTCTTTGCGTGTCATGTTTATTTATTTTATTCATGCATGTTATATTTACGCTTTATGTTTATATTTGCTTTATTTGCTTTATATTCATATTATATCTCAAATGTGGGGGTTACTTGAGTGATGTTACTCCACATTGTTCGGGTTAATGCCGGACGTGTGAGGCTCTCTACCCGAGCTTGAGAAAAACACTAAGTTAGAAGGAGGTTGTGTGCGGAAGCCCGCGTTGACGTATGTCCGTGAGGTGGGATGTCCAACCCCGCTTAGATGAGATTTTCACGTGGAATTAATTGAAGTCATGTCGACGTATGTCCATAGACAACCCTAATTCCATGTGAGGTCTATGACTCTAAGGACCTCTTCTTAGGAAATTTCACCATTTAGAGCCTACATGTGAGGATGGGGGGAAGTTCCGAACCTTCATAAACCATACCCTTGCATATCATTTGCATTCATGAAAGTTTTTTGCATAAAAAAAAAAACGCATATTTTGCATACTCATAGCATACATACATCCACATGCATCTTCATGCATTTTTTCAAAAAAAAAACTCATTCATTCCCCTAAAAACAGTTCTTTCAAAGCAATCATAGCCCGAAAACCCCGAAAGCCATCGGTCCAAGAACCAGATATTCAACACTCGTACGGAACACGAGCTAACAAACAAAGGATCATGGACAATCTGGAACAAACTCAAGCGGCTTTGAGAGAGGAAGTTGATGGAATGAAAGGAAAAATGGATCAGATGTTAGAGTTAATGCAAGCTTTGTCGGCACGAGAAAGCCACCCCCGCCCAACAACGGATGCATCCAATGTGCAATGGCCTCCTTATGGTTTACCTGTGGGTTATACCCCACCCTTTGAGAATGAAGGTCAAGGACCACCTCCACCACCGTTCACAATCCCCGTAAGGAATGAAGAGCGTCGTCTTCAAGGAACCTCCACTACTCAGCATGAAGTAATTCCCCACGATGTGGAGAATAGCCAGCTAAGGCAATCTGCTCCCGACACCACCCACCAAGACAATGATACCACCCAAATGTATCGAGTTTTGGAAGAGAGGTTGAAAGCTGTCGAGGGTTTCAGCTCATACGGTGCCCACAATGCCTTGGACATGTGTCTAGTGCCCGACGTGGTAATTCCTCCGAAGTTCAAAGTACCGGACTTCGAGAAATACAAAGGAATTCAATGCCCTCGGAACCATCTAAGGATGTTCTGTAGGAAGATGGCGGCTTACGCAATGAACGAGAAACTCATGGTGCATGTGTTTCAAGATAGTTTAAGCGGAGCGTCCTTGGATTGGTACATGCAGCTCGAGCGTACCCATGTCCAAACTTGGAAGGATCTAGCCGATGCCTTCCTAAAGCAATACAAATATAATTTGGACATGGCTCCAAATAGGATGCAACTACAAAACCTCCTGCAAAGAAGCAACGAGTCCTTCAAGGAGTATGCTCAGCGGTGGAGAGAACTAGCTTCTCGTGTACAACCACCACTATTGGAGAGAGAACTTGTCGACACCTTTATGGGCACACTTCAAGGCCCATATTACGACAAGATGATCGGAAGTACGTCTGCCGGTTTCTCCGATCTAGTCATGGTCGGTGAAAGAATAGAAGACGGAGTGAAGAGAGGAAAAATCCAAGGCTCTTCAGAAGCTCAAGGTGGAGCTAGAAAACCCCCCAGCAACTTTCACAAAAAGAAAGAGGGGGAGACAAATGCCGTTCTAATGGGTCCATCCTACCCACTACCAAATCAAATGCCTCACTACCACTATCCTTATGTGGCAGCAGCAACAGCTCAAGGGCGTTACTCACCTCAAGTAATTCCCGCAAATCCACCTCGACAACCAGTAGTGTTGCCGCAACAAAATCAACAGCAACAGCAACAAGGCGGGTACCCACCAAGGAATCAGGCGAGCTCAAGGAACAGTTACTATACTAGGCAGTTTGATCCTGTACCCATGTCTTATGGTCAGATCTTGCCATACCTAATCCAAAGGGTATGGTCGAGACAAGACTACTACCACCAATGTCGCCACCATATCCACAGTGGTACGACGCAAATGCCAAATGTGATTTCCACGCAGGATCCGTGGGGCACAATATCGAAAACTGTAGGGTTTTCAAACACAAGGTACAGGATCTTATTGACAAGAAGCTGTTATCCTTCAAAGAGGAAAGCCCCAATGTGAAGAACAACCCATTACCGGGGCATACGGGTCCCTCTGTAAATGCGGTGGAAGAACAAGAGGACTTTGGTCCAGTTAAAAGGGTAGCCAATGTTAGGACTCCCCTGTCAACCATAAGGGAGCGCTTAACCGGCTTTGGATTATTCGAGGAAATGCACGTCAACTGTGAAGCCTGCAAGGTCAACCCGGATGAGTGCGAAGAGTTGAAGAACTGTCTTCAAGAGTTAATGGACCAAGGTTGGATCCAAATTGGCTACATAAAGGAGGGCACGGACATTGCTACCTTAGAGTCTAACGGCCCAAAACCTCTCGAAATCCCATACCAAAGGAGAGAAGTACCAATGCCAATACAACCCATAACATTCCACGTACCTGCACCTTTCTCTTTTGAAAGCACAAAGAGGGTACCATGGAATTACCAACCTGTGGCTTATGTGGAAGGAAAACCACTAGCCAAAATCGAGCCCAGCATCACTAACATTACCGGTGTTGGAGGAATAACCGGAAGTGGTAGAATCTTCGCTCCGAAAGAGCTCGGGAAGACGCCAACCATACTACCAAAGGAGCCGCTCAAAGAAAAGAGCGTGGAGGAAAAAGAGAACCAAGCGGGGCCTTCTCAAAAGACAATCCCGCAAAAAGAGGCCGAAGAGTTCCTAAGGATAATCCAAAAGAGCGAGTACAAGATCATTGACCAGCTAGGTCAAACTCCCTCCAAGATCTCCATGCTATCCTTACTGCTCAGTTCGGAAGCGCACCGGGAAGCACTACTACGGATCCTCAGTGAGGCACATGTCACCAAGGACATTCCGGTGGACCAATTCGACGGGATAGTCGGAAATATTACCTCAAGTAGGTACTTGGGTTTCAATGGCGATGAGCTACCCGACGAAGGGCACATTCATAACCGCGCCTTACATATCTCCGTGAAATGCATGGACCACATCCTCTCAAGAGTGTTAGTGGACACGGGGTCATCATTGAATGTCATGCCCAAGACTACCCTCCTCAAGCTATCATGTGAAGGGACAGTAATGAAGCCCAGCGCCTTGGTCGTAAAAGCTTTCGATGGGTCAAGAAGAGCCGTTATAGGGGGAGATTGACTTACCAGTCCAAATCGGACCTAAGGTTTTCACCATAACCTTCCAAGTCATGGACATTAACCCAACATACAGTTGTCTTCTCGGACGACCATGGATCCATGCGGCCGGAGCCATTACCTCTACCCTGCACCAGAAACTGAAGTTCATCATTGATAACCAAATGATTGTAGTTTCCGGGCAAGAGGACATGATGGTAAGCCATCTCTCATCTTTCCGTTACATAGAAACGGATGAGGAAGCTGTGGACGTCCCATTCCAATCTTTGGAAGTGGCAAATGTCGTGACATTGAGCTCAAAGCCCAAGGAGGAGGCTAGGACAGCCATGTCGTCATGGAGGGCGATAAGAGAGGCCCTAGAAGAAAGCCGACCCACCGGATGGGGCAAGTTAGTGGACATACCGGAGAAGAAAAATCGCTTCGGGTTGGGGTATCATCCATCGGCCGAAACTTTCTCAAAGCCTCCAAAGCAAGGGGTTCCCCCCATTTCGGAAATTTCATCAGTGCGGGGTTTATCCATGAAGATCAAGTGGCTCTACTCGAAGACGTGGACGAAGACGTGCCTGAGTTGGTGTACCGTTGCGCTTCGGATGAAGCTTTGAATAATTGGAGGGCTATCGCAGTTCCCGAGATCATTACCAGAATCAAGTAATGAACCATGTTTGTTTGTTTTTTACTTTTAAATAAAAAAAAATCATTTAGCTCTGCCCAAGGCAAATGATTAGTCGTGTGGGGCCCCCATGTTTTTATAAGTTATTTACAATCATGAATAAAAGCAATCTTTTATGTTCATTTGAGTCTTTTTCTTTTTGCATTTGTTTAAAAAAATTTTTCTACAAAAAGCCTAAAAAAAATCATACTCATGCAGATCTACAAATCCACCCTCCAAAAACAACACTACCTTAAACCCTTATGACTTCGATTGCCCGATTAATCAAACGGAAGATGATGAAGAGGACGATTATGAACCGCCTGAAGAATTGTCTAGACTTGCAAATCAAGGGGATAGGGTAATACAACCTCACCAAGAATCAGTTGAAAAGGTCAACTTGGGGACCGAAGAGGATAAGAAAGAGGTCAAGATAGGAGCCTCCCTGCACGAGGGTGTGAAAGGAAAGTTGATCAAGCTTCTGCAAGAATACGTGGACGTATTCGCTTGGTCGTATCAAGACATGCCGGGTTTAGACCCTAACATCGTTGTACACAAGCTGCCACTCAAGCCGGAATGCCCGCCAGTAAAGCAAAAATTGAGAAGAACTCGACCCGATATGGCTCTCAAGATCAGAGAGGAGGTCAAAAAACAATTCGATGCCGGCTTCTTAGCCGTGACCAAGTATCCAACATGGGTTGCCAACATTGTGCCAGTTCCGAAGAAGGATGGCAAGGTGAGGATGTGTGTGGATTATCGGGACTTGAATAGAGCAAGCCCAAAGGATGATTTCCCGCTACCACACATCGACATATTGGTGGACAACACCGCCCAATTCTCAGTCTTTTCCTTTATGGACGGATTCTCGGGATATAACCAAATTAAGATGGCTCCAGAAGACATGGAGAAGACTACATTCATCACCCCATGGGGAACATTCTGCTATAAGGTAATGCCTTTCGGATTAACAAATGCCGGGGCAACATACCAAAGAGCAATGGTGACTCTTTTCCATGACATGATCCATAAGGAAATTGAGGTCTACGTCGACGATATGATTGCCAAATCCCAAACGGAGGAGGATCATCTAGTCCATCTACAAAAGCTTTTCGAACGCCTAAGAAAATTCAAGCTGCGCTTAAATCCTAACAAGTGCACATTTGGCGTTAGATCCGGAAAGTTATTGGGCTTCATCGTCAGCCAAAGAGGTATTGAAGTAGGATCCCGATAAGGTAAAGGCCATCCAAGAAATGCCAGCGCCAAATACCGAGAAAGAAGTCCGGGGTTTCTTAGGAAGATTGAACTACATCGCTAGGTTCATCTCACACATGACAGCTACCTGCGAGCCAATCTTCAAGCTGCTAAGGAAAAACCAAGCCGTTCGTTGGAACGAGGATTGCCAAGAGGCGTTTGACAAGATCAAACAATACCTGCAAGAACCACCGATCTTAATACCTCCGGTTCCGGGTAAACCCCTCATCTTATACCTAACCGTACTTGAAGGATCAATGGGTTGTGTGTTAGGACAACAAGATGAAACGGGAAGGAAAGAGCATGCAATCTACTACTTAAGCAAGAAGTTTACCGACTGTGAAACAAGGTATACTTCACTTGAAAAGACTTGCTGCGCTTTAGCATGGGCTGCTCGACGTCTAAGGCAATACATGTTAACCCATACAACTTGGTTGATATCGAAGATGGATCCCATCAAGTACATCTTCGAAAAACCTGCCCTCACAGGGAAGATAGCCCGTTGGCAAATGCTGCTGTCTGAGTACGACATCCAGTATGTTGCTCAAAAAGCCATCAAAGGGAGTGTTTTATCCGAGCACCTTGCTCACCAACCATTGGAGGATTATCAGCCCATACAATTTGACTTCCCAGACGAAGATGTCGTAGCTTTGAATGACAAAGAAGTCACAAGCGATGATGAGGGACCAGAACCAGGAGCTCAATGGAAGCTCGCTTTCGACGGCGCCTCGAATGCCATGGGACACGGTATCGGAGCAGTTTTAATCTCCCCAAGAAATGGATACCAGCCCTTCACAGCAAGGTTGTGCTTTGACTGCACCAATAACATGGCAGAATATGAAGCATGTATCCTAGGCCTCGAAGCAGCAATTGATCTAAGGATCAAAAACCTTGAAGTATATGGTGACTCAGCCTTGGTCATCTATCAAGTCAAAGGAGAATGGGAAACAAGACATCCCAATTTAATTCCTTACCAAGCCCGGGTTGTAGAATTGATCAAACATTTTGATGAGATCAATTTCCACCACATACCTCGAGAAGAAAATCAGGTAGCAGATGCTTTGGCTACATTATCATCAATGTACCAAGTAAATTCTTACAACGAGACACCAATCATAAGGATGGATCGTAGAGACAAACCGATTGTATGCGCATCAGTCGAAGAAGAACTTGACGACAAACCTTGGTTCTACGACATCAAGCGATACCTCGAAGAGCAAGAGTATCCAGAAAATGTCTCGCATACCGACAAGAGGACCCTCAGAAGATTGGCATCCCAGTTCTTCCTCAGTGGAAATACCCTCTACAAAAGAAACTATGACATGGTCCTGCTCAGATGTGTGGATAAACATGAAGCGGACATGCTCATCAAAGAAATCCACGAGGGATCTTTTGGAACCCATGCTAATGGGCATGCAATGGCAAAGAAAATCTTAAGGGCGGGCTACTATTGGTTAACTATGGAAGCTGATTGTTTCCACTATGCCAAGACTTGTCACAAGTGCCAGATTTACGCCGACAAAGTGCACGTGCCACCAACTCCACTGAATGTCATGACTTCACCTTGGCCTTTCTCTATGTGGGGCATAGACATAATTGGAATGATCGAGCCCAAAGCGTCAAATGGACATCGCTTCATCCTCGTTGCCATCGATTACTTCACCAAATGGGTAGAAGCAGCTTCGTATGCAAACGTAACCAAACAAGTGGTAGCCCGATTCATCAAGAAGGAAATCATTTGTCGTTATGGTACTCCCCACAAAATCATCACCGATAATGGGGCAAACCTAAACAACAAGACAATGAAGGAGTTGTGCAAAGATTTCAAGATTGAGCACCATAATTCCTCCCCTTACCGACCAAAGATGAACGGTGCGGTAGAAGCAGCCAATAAGAACATAAAGAAGATCATCCAAAAGATGGTGACAACATATAAGGATTGGCATGAGATGCTTCCCTTTGCGCTACATGGCTACAGAACAGCCATTCGCACTTCAACTGGGGCAACCCCCTTCTCCTTAGTATACGGCATGGAAGCTGTTCTCCCCGTAGAGGTGGAAATTCCTTCGCTAAGGGTCTTGATGGAAACCAAGCTAGAAGAAGCTGAATGGGTCCAAACAAGGTTCGACCAACTGAATCTCATAGAGGAGAAGCGTCTGACGGCAATATGTCACGGCCAACTCTATCAAAGGAGGCTCAAGAGAGCGTTCGACAAGAAGGTCCGTCCTCGAGAATTCAAAGAAGGAGACCTAGTGCTCAAGAAGATATTACCTATCCACAAAGATCCCCGAGGGAAGTGGACTCCCAGTTACGATGGGCCGTACGTGGTAAAGAAAGCTTTCTCAGGCGGAGCCCTGATCATCACCACTATGGACGGGGAGGAGTTCCCACTATCAATAAACTCCGATGCAGTCAAGAGGTATTATGCCTAAAGAAAAAAAAAAAAGCTCGCTAAATCGAAAACCTGAAAGGGCGGTTTAGGCAATAGAGAGCGTCCTGCTAGATTGAAAACCTGAAAAGGCGGTCTAGGCAAAAATTAAGGACATCAAAAAAGGAAATACACCCCGATGGATTGAAAACTTGAAAGAGCGATCCAGGCAAAAATTAGGGGTTAACAAAAAAAAGAGGCAATGACTGCAGCATCCAAGCTCCGGACAAGATTCAAGAGGAGAGGAATCGGTCTCGTCAGCATCTTCCAACAAACGAAAATATCGAAGTCATAAGGAAATAGCATGTGTTGTGCCAAAACCAACATTTTCTTTTTGCTTTTTCTTGTCTTTCTCTATCTCACTTCTCACTTTGTGTATTTTTACCCATTCAAGAGGTCAGATCTGCATTGAATAAATTTCCTTTTGTTATTTTATGTTCTCAGTAGCGCATAAAATTTTGTTTTATTCATGATGAAAATGCTTTAAAACATGGGGAATAAACAAAAGAATTTTCTTCCAGAAAGAGAAAAAAACAAACAAACTTTGCTTTATTTTGAATCTTCGTGAATTCTGAAAGAATTGCGGTAGTTCCCACCAAAATATTGCACCCAAAGATTTATGCTCCTTAGCTAAGGCAAGTGTGTAGCTCGCGGCACGCGGAGCGCAAGAACCCCAAGGGTCAAGCGGAGCAAAATTCCCCAATAAACACCCTGAACATCCAAACACCAACAAAGGCTGGATATCGATCATGTTTCCAAAATGATCCTTATATCCCCATAAGCCAAACCTCATTGGTACTCCCCGGGGAGTCTCAACACCAAACAAAAGTCCAATCATTATTGGCAAACCCACACAAATTTTCGGGCTTAGGCTCGAACTACACCGGTTTTGATCCCATTTGGGTATGTAGGCAAAGGATTTCGTCCTTCCAAACCGACCAACCAAAAAACAAAAAAAGAAAGCCCAACTGTCGTGAACACACCCACAAACAAAGACCGACTCAGCTCGGCACCCAACGAACATTATTTCATTTCATGCATGCATATTTAAAAACCATTCATACACATGCACTTCATTTCATAAAACCTTAACAAGGATCCTCCAGTGAGTATCACATATTCACCAGCATCCATCAACATACAACCAGGGGCACCTATTTAGGGTAAGACCGCAGCTCGTTAGGAATCGATATTCAGAAGCAGTACCTGAATAAGATCACCTAGCTTAGGTATCGACCTCTAGAAGCAATTCCTAGAGTAGATCACCTACCTCATTGTTCGACCTCTAGAAGCAATTCCTAGAGTAGATCACCTCCCCCAGTGTATCGACATTCAGAAGCAGTTCCTGAATAAGATCACAGCTCGTTAGGAATCGATATTCAGAAGCAGTTCCTGAATAAGATTACCTAGCTTAGGTATCGACCTCTAGAAGCAATTCCTAGAGTAGATCACCTCCATCAATGTTCCACCTCTAGTGACAGTGCCTAGAGTAAATCACCAGTTTAGGTATCGACCTCTAGTGACAGTGCCTAGATAAGATTACCTTCATTCCCCAGTGGATCTACCTCCAGTGTTAGCGGCTGGATACGATCAACCCCTACCAACTATTGCATTTGCATTTCGCGAAGGACAAAATTCGGGTCCTTCTTTTTCTTTTTACTTAATTGATCTCCGCAAAGAGTTCATGAGATGCCCTCGGCACTCACGCACTCTATGCGAAGACACAATTAAGTAGGGGCAGCTGTAGTACCCTAATTTTGTCCTACGCATTTTAAAACCAAAAATCAAAAAAAAAATCAAAGAGGGGAAAAAGTCAAAAGTCAACAAAAGTCAACAGAAAAGTCAACTTTTCAAAATTAAGAACTTCGCAATGCGAAGCTCACTTCGCACTGCGAAGTCTGCGATTTTTCTGCAGATTTTTGGTTTCTTGGATTTAATTCCAGATTTTGTTGCACATCACTTCCATAATTATTTTAAGTAGCATTCATGGCCAATTGGGCCAAGCAAAGCCAGAGTTGAAGGACTTGCCATTAATGCCAAGGTTAGAAGCTTTTTCTTCCAACCTAGCATGTGACAAGCAAGTGGGCTTGCCCTTGGGCAGCTCTAGCCCCTCCCAGGTGACCTGCTAACCACCACAAGGTTGCCAGCCACCTGCTTGAGGACTTTCCTCCTGCTTGCTGCCCCAAAAACCAGTCAAACCAGCTGGATTTTCTCACTTGAAAAGCCATGAGTGCCTACTCTGTTTTGCAGCAGCTTTTCACCCTCTCACACCAGCCAATTTTAGCCTTTTCATCCCTCAATCTCTGCACAATACAGTGCACGTTTTTATTGACCAACCATTGAGATTGCAAGGATTGATCCCCAAGCATTAGTCATGTGCAAATCAGCTTTGTTCTTCATCATTACCTTCTAGAATAAGTTGAATTTGTGGCTGAAATCAAGCTGGATCTTGCCCCTTGGCACAAGGCAGGGTTGCCTCTATCCATTAGCATTTAATGCAAAGGGATTCAGCTTGATCTTGGCCACAAATCAGCTGAATCAAGGGATTGTGTAATGATGACAAAGATTTGATTTTGGCCTATAAATACAAGGCAATGCCCAAGGATACAAACACTCACAAATAAAACAGTTAACACAACATTTTCAAGAGCAGAAACTCTACTCATTTCAACCTACAAATCTCCACAAATAACCAGAAACAAACCAATCCATTACAAAGTTCCAAAGCCTTCACCAATATTCAAACCTTTGTGAAAGCCTTCAATCAATACAAATCAAGTGCAGCTGGAGCTTTGCTAAGGAGTTCTGTAAGTTACTAAGCTCTTTATCTTGCATATCTAATTGTGTTTGCATAGCTATTTTGGCTCAAAAACTCTTTGTCCTAAAAAACCCCTTTTGAATTTCAAAGAAATCCCAAGGTTTTCAAAACATCAAAATTGGTTTGTACAACCTTTTTCACCCCAAAAACTCAAAGCTTTTCACCCATCTATAAGGTCTTGAGTGTGTTCAGAAGTTGTTTCTGAACAAATGTTCAGAAACAGCTTCTGAACCCAAAATTTCGCATGCTTCGCAGTGCGAAGTCATGGTCGCAGTGCGACCATGACAGAACTCAGAACCTGAGTTTTTGTGTCCAAACAACCAATTTTTGAGGTTCTAGCCCCAGAGCTCAGAACCTAAGAGTTTTCAAACCTATGTTCTTCAAATCATAACAAGGTTTTTGCATAATTTTGGCAAAATCACAAGTTCGTATAACCATTTTGTGGATAGCTTGCAAAGCAAGTTATGTTCCCAAATTTTCAAAACCACATGAACCAGCAAGCTATGTTCAGCTTTTCAATCCAAACTTGAACAATAAATATTGTTCATGATGTTCAAAACTCAAAAAATGAACATACACCGGTGATGTGCGCATTTTCGCAAAATGAGACGAACTTGCGCGTTTTCTAGCAAATTTGCTAAACCTTCCCATTTTGGGTTTTCAAACCAAATGTTTTGACATGCCTTGGGATTTCTAAAGAATTCAATCCAAAAACATGAATGAAAAAGGGATGGTGTGACGTATGTCTCTCCATCGCCCCGATTGTACGAATGCGTGACGTATGTCTCGTCGCTCGGATAATCGTCATTCCCTTTTTTTATTATGTACAACCCTAACCAAACCAAATCTTGGCCCCTTGTGGTCAATCCAAACCTTTTGGTCCCCCGTTGGCCATTAGACTCAACCCCTCGACTCGTTAGAGTCCACTCGGTCAATGTTCGACTCGTCCGAGTCCATTGTACCCGTTCTTGATCTCAATGGATCAATCGAACAATAGCCCGACTCTTCGGAGTCCACTCGGTCAATGTTTGACTTGTATGAGTCCATTGCACCTCTTTTGGTCCCATAGCGACCAATTTCAACCCTCTACCATAATGGACGTACCTTTTAACAATTCTAATGTGGTTCGCGAACGAACGCTTAATAAGTCTCCAAGTGCGAGCATACAAGCAACGTTTAATCGCAAGAATTCGGTTAAAACATCGTCCAATTAAAATCAACCAACACACATACGTTTTTCTACCAAAGAACTACGTATGCTTTGAATTCTCCGACTACCGGGAGATACGTAGGAGCAAGATCGACATCTTGTCAAGCACAATAATAAAAACTTTTTTCTTTCTTTCGTTTGTTTTTATCTCTTTCCCCCCCTTATTATATTTTAGCATAAATGAACATGAACGCAAAGTATTAAAAAGCAATTCAAGTTTTAACCAAATAGAAGGTTCCCGTTGAGTACAACGGACGTGAGGGGTGCTAATACCTTCCCCTCGCGTAACCGACTCCCGAACCCGACAATGGTTGCGATGACCTAATCCTTATCCTCATCGTCAAAAGGGTTTTATTATCGTTTCCCTTTACAAAAAAAAACTTAAGGGTTTATCAACGTTCCCTTTACACAAAAACTTTGGTGGCGGCTTCACAAAGGCACCTCCGAGCGTTTACGGACGTCCTCGGAGGAATCTGCGCGTCTTTTTCCCGAGGAAAAAAACGAGGTGCGCACACTCATCACCGCTCCCAATATTATGAATATACTTCCACCAAATTGAAACTAAATTAATTCCAATTAAAAGGATAATTTTGGGGATTATTGCGAATTGGCAGCCCCAAATATTTGATAGAGATCACATCCACTTTGTAAATAAGCATAGAGCAACCTCATTTAACTAAATTGGGTTAACATTAACACCAACAAGCTGACTTTTGTGAACGTTTACCTTCAAGTCAGATAGAAACTCAAAAAGTAAAAGAGTAGCTTTTACGGTACAAATCAAAGTATCATAAGAAAACAACCTAACCAATAGCGTTCACCCCTTCTTACTTCCTAACAAAGTTGCTTTTAGTGGTGTTCTAACTTCTTTTTTTGTCAATAATCAAAGTATCATCGACAAATTAAAGATGAGTAACTTTGAAAGATGAATCACTGCTCACTTGAATTCCACAAAACTCTTCCAACCTGGTCTCCTTAGAAAATATTGAGGTAAACCCTGTTGTTGCAATGGGAAACAGAAAAGGGGGCAAAGGATCCCCTTTGCTTGACCCACGACCCATAAAAATTCATTAGTAGGGTTGCCATTTACAAGAACAAATGTCGTTGTTGTACTCAAACATTCAACACTTCTACTTACAAGAAAAATTCATCCTTCTCATAATATAATCAAGATAATAGCAATCAACCTAATCATAAGCTTTTTCAAAATCAATTTTAAACATAGTTAACTCATTTTTCTTCTTTTTAGATTCACCCACAACCTCATTTGTGTTGAGTATTTTGGTGTTGGCTGCATGTTTTGGCAAATCCAATGTGTTGAATAGAAGCATCTTAATGTGTAGAACAAATCTTCAGTTGCAAGTTTTTCATTTTGAAGTCATTCAGAAGCTGAAATCACCTTCAGAACCTGAAAGCACCTTCAGACGCACTGTAGCACTTCAGAAGCTGAAATGTGAGTCTGATGCCCGCGTTGACTTTCGTTGACTTCATCAGAAGCTGGTTTTTCTGAATTGTTTTGGCTCGAATCTTTGCGAGATATGTTAAGGTTTAATCATGGATGGTTGTTCTAAGAATGTTGATTAATTTGGAGGAGATCTTTTGAAGATTGGCTCGTATTTTATGAAGTTCATATTTCCTGAAGAAATCTTTTGCAGATACTTTGAAGATTTATATGTTTCCTTTTCAAGCCTTGCATAATTCAGAAACATATCTATTTTAGAAGATTTAATTCAGATTAATATTGCTTGCTGAAGATTATAAAAGGAGGAGTGCTGCTGCTATTCAAGGGATACGAATTAGAGAGAAAAATTCAGAAATTGAGTCTGTGTTAGTTTTAAGCTGTTAGCTTTGTGTTGTGCACCACTCATATGTTTTGAGTTGGTTTAGTGTTTTAATTGAGTTGTAATCACTCTAAGCCTGTAGGTACGAGTGCAGGTCATGTATTGAAGAGTGTTCTTCAAAACTGGGTTGTTTGTGTTCAGAACTGGTTTAGTTCAAGGGTTGTTCAAGTGACTGGGCTGTTGCTTGAATAGGAAGTTAGTGGATTCTAATACTCAAGAGTTGAGTAGAAATCTGACTAGGTGAAGGTTAATTGCTTAGGATAGGAACTGGGGGTCAGTGTCTGAGTCTTAAGGATTAATTCCAATAGTGGATTTCCTTCCTGGATTGGTATCCCCCAGAGTAGGAGGTGTTTACTCCGAACTGGGTTAACAAGCCTGTGTGTTCTTTTTATTTCCTGCGCTTTTGATTTCTGCTGCTTAAACTGTTTTTGATTGTGCTAAGTTTCAAGTTCAGAACCTGTTGGTTCAGAACTAGTTTTCAGAACCAGTTAACTCTCATTATTGCTAAGCCAGAAATTTCAATTTGGAATCAAAATCCCGTATAAAATTTGTCTTTCTTTCAAAAAAAGTTGATAACATTGTCGACACTACCTTTCCAATAATATTTTTATTCTATTTTCTCATCGTTTTGATAGAATATTATAATCACAACCAACCGAAGGTATAGGTATGAATGATTTCAAAGATTGAGAGCTATAAAAGTGTTATTCAATCCATGCCCCAATCTTCCATTAGCTTGAAAATCCTTGAACAACTTCAAAAATCTACTTAAAGCATTTCCCTAAGAGTGTGTTTGGATGAGAGAATGTTTTGAGGTAATGTAATGTTTTGAGGGAATTCAAATACTTTTAGATGAATTCCATTGTTTGGATAATAATATGGAGAATTTTCAAAATGATGGAAATTTATGAAGTATTTTGTTCAAGTTAAATTTAGAGAATTTCAAATGACACCTAAAAGCTAAGAATTTCAAATTTCTACATTCTTATAATTTTCAAATTTTGCGTTTTGGTCCTCAAAATTTTCAAATTGACCCCAATAAATTTACAAAAATTGTAATTTGACCCCTAATTTTTTGGGAAATTACAAATTTACCCCTCAATTTATTCAAAATTATAAATTGACCCCTCGAATTTTTTGAAATTTACAAATTGACCCCTAATTCAATTTTCAAATTTGGCCCAAAAAAATAAAATTTATAAAAGTTGCCCAAAAATAATGACAATGAAATTTTTTATTACTCCATCCAAACAAGAATATTTAGAAATGAAGTCAATTTAATTGATTAATTTGAATTGCCTAGAATTCTAAATTCTTCAAAATTTCTCAATTACCTCATCCAAACACACTCTAAATTCTTTAAAGAATCCAAAATTTACACCATCCTGATCTGGGATCTTCAAGTTGTTACAATTCTAAACTGCATGTTTAATTTCCTCCAAAGAGAACTGCTGGGTTAATAAATCTTCATTTGATAGACTATGTATAGGCGTTGAAAATAACAAAGTCCCACACAAATTACTCTTTTCAAAATTCTTATCAAAACGATTAAAGACCTCACCTTTAACATTATTACGATTCATGCTTCAAGGATGCGTAGACGTAACTTCCTTTAACCGGCCTTATATTTGTCAATCATATTGCTTACTTTGGCCTTAGACTTTGTCTTCATTAATCCCATTTTTTTTGCTTTTAATCTTTATAAATATACTTTCTTTTTTTCTTTCTTTGCTTTTGATTCCTATTGTTTATCGTTAGTTAATGGAATATATTTTTTTTTATGTTGCAATTGATCAATGTAATTTTTAGAGCTTTTAATGTTAGTTCCTCCAATTAAGACTACATATGAATTAAAATAAATATTATACACATAACAAAAAGACTACTTCTAACACGAATAAATTTTATAGGACTAAAATAAAACAACAAGGACCAGAAAAAAATATATTCACAAGAATTGAAAAATATACAAAATTATCATGTAAGAACATTCCAGTAAAAGACTAGAGATATATGATATGATGTACCCCAAGAACCGGTTACCAAAACCACTATATGTCCTCCTTTCCACATCTCTCCACCAAATCGAGCCATTACAATGATTTAAAATTTTGTTAACCAAACCATACTTACTAGCCACCCCCCTAAAAAAAGATTTAATTTTAAAGATGGTGCCTTAAGAGGCTTTGAAGAAAGAGAGGAAATAAATTGGATGTGCCGACAAGACAAATTTCGAGAGAACAATGAGACTTCCGAATGATAAATTACCACTCTTATGTTTGATTCATGAATTAAAATTTGAAAAACTTGACACCCACTGAATTTTTGTTCAAGCTCCGCCACTGACCAAATAAACCTCCATTTTCCACATCAATTTTTTTAATGGTAGTTGATGTCATGGACCAAAAGTGATGGTTGATGACTTTGTAGTGAGAAAAGAAAACAAATCACAGAGACACTATATATTTGCGATCGATGACCAAACAGATATTGATCAATGTGAGTTTTGTTGCTTTTCCTCTTCAAAAAATCACATATTTTTATTATTAGTCCCTAATGTTAACTAGCTGCTGAAAAACCGATGTGAGGAATGAATATACACCATTGTCGCTTATTTTGACTCGTATCTACAGCGGCATTCAATGAAGAAATTGAATATATATTCTTGGGTCTTCGAGCAATTAATTTAAACTCTCCTATAACCATTGAATATATATTCAATTGAAATTATGAATATATATTGGTTGAAATTGAAACTGAGCAAATTAATTTTATGATTATGCTGTTGAATCGTTTATGCACAATGGTTTTGTTAGTATTTTACTCTTTACATTGTTGATGCAATTGTCTTTACCAAAAAATGTGGTAGTTGAAATGGTCTTATTTTAGCTGCACTATGGTGTTATTTTGAAAGGCAAATTAGTGCATGTATTAGTTTTGAGTCAATTATTGATAATATCAAGTCAATTGGGACGTGTAAAGTATCACTTTAAGTATTTGATGATCGACTTTATGTTTATTACAACTTAAATGTGTCGTATATAATATGATTTATATATTTTAGTTTATTTTGATGGCGGCCACAAAAAAAAGAGTAAACATCATTTGGGTCCCTGAAAGTGTCACTCGCTATCGCACACGTCCCTGGATCAATAGAAATTATTAAAAACTCCCTCAATGTTGGTTCTGTTAGTTAAATTAGTCTGAAACGTTAACTTGGTGTTAACTCTGATGATGTGTCCCTTTTTTTGCCATGTCAGATGCTTACTGGAATGTCCACATAGGCGAGGGACCAAAATGAACGGTATAACTCTTTCATCTTCTGGGAAAAGATGAGCAAACTTCAATCCTGATATTCTTTCTCCTCCCTCTCATAAACATCCATCAAGCATCAACATACCCAACAAAACAACAACAAAACCCCAAATTTCATATCCAAACACTCAAAACCAATACTTTTATATTTCTTTTCTTTTCAAAAACCATCAACTAATTAATCCAAAACTAAAACATATAACAATAAAAACCCAGATGCAAAAAAAATCTACAAAATGATGAAGCTGAGAGAGCAACAACAACAGATTTCTGAACAAATTTTCGCCACCTTCATTTATCAATGAAGCAATGATCAACAACATCAACAACGAAAATTGAAACTTCATCAACATTGAAATTCCTGGCAGGACCTGGTTCTGAACCGTAAAACAGAGTACGCAGACAATAGTTCAGAAGCAGTAATAAGGACAGAAAGTAAAGAACACAGTTGATTTGTTAACCCAGTTTGGTGCAACTTCACCTACATCTGGAGGCTACCAAGCCAGGAAGGAAATCCACTAAAATAGTATCAATTCGAAGTCCTATGACACAGCCCCTGTTTCACAGCCCCTATGACAACACCCCCTGTTTCACAACCCCTTCTCACTTAATCACTACCCGTGAAATTTCTACCTAGGAACTCCTAGATATAAGAACCCTCTTACTTCCCTCAGTCAATCACTGCCCCAGTGATTATCAGACTCTCAACAAAACAACTAAGTTGAAGACACTCTTCAAAACATAAAAACAGTCACTCTTGCTTAAAAGCTTTGAGTGATTACAACTCAATAACAAACTACCAACTCTAAACACTTTAAGTGGTGCACAGAACAAAACACTAAGCTTACAGACTCAAAACACTAAGTATGACTCTCTCTTCTGTTTTGAATGACATACTTCAATAGCAGCGTCCTCTTTATATAGTCATCAGCTGCAACATAATTCTTGACCCTAATCTTCAAAGATATAGTCCCAGAATTCTTTAGAAGCAAATAGAAGCTCACATATTATTTCAGAAATATATTTTCCAAAGATTTCCTTGAAAATATATTCACAAATAATTGAATCAAATCTTCAGAACATATCTTGCGCAATTCTTCTTTCTTCTAGAAACACAGCTTGGATAAATCTTCAATTAAATCTTCGAAAGATACTGTGAGAGAATTAACAGCTTGAAGACACAAATTCTGAACGCAGAAACCAGCTTCTGAACATGCTTCTGAAGGTCAACGAAAGTCAGCGTCTGAACAGTGCGTCTGAAGGTCAACGAAAGTCAGCGTCTGAACAGTGCGTCTGAAGGTCAACAAAAGTCAGCGTCAGAATAGTGCGTCTGAAGGTCAACGAAAGTCAGTGTCTGAACAGTGCGTCTGAAGATCAACTTCTGAACAGTGCGTCTGAAGTACTGTTCCAGCTTCTGAAGAACTAGTTCAGCTTCTGATGAACATTTCCAGCTTCTGAAGACACATTTCAGCTTCTGAAGACATACTCCTTGAGATTTCAGCTTCTGAAGCACAAATTGCTTGTCTATTTGATTTTAGAAAACATGAAGCCAACAACCAAATATCCAACAATCTCCCCCTTTGGCAAATTTTTGGCTAAAATCAATTTGAGCATAGCAACAAGCAAATTCTTCACACAACAAAGAACGCAACCATGAAGAACACAAATGTAGCAACAAAGTCAGTAGCGAATGATTCACTACATTTCACACATTCAGGATCTCCCCCTGAAACAAACATTCAGGAACTCCCCTGAAACAGACATTCAGGAACTCCCCTGAAACAGATCAATCAGAAACTCCAACTCCCCCTGCACTGTTGAACAGCTTCTGAAACAGACACATACTTATTTCTCCCCCTTTTTAGCCAAACAATGTTGACAAAACAACCATCAATCACCAGGAGCAGAGAAACACAAGAAACAGAGCATAAGCACATCACAGATCAGCATACCACAGAACCACACACAGACACCACATCAGAATCAACATCAAAACCAACATACATAACCCATCACAGCACCAACATCAGGATCAAAACCACATAGAATCCACACACAGAAGAACAAAACAAAAAGCAACAACTGCAGACCAGAAGCACAAACAGAAATCCAAGACATCAGACACAAAATTGACAGTCTTCAGACTCAGCAACAAATGTTGTTTCATCATCAGACACAACATCAGAAGCTGTTTAGTTAATGTGTGCTTCAAGCACATTCAGAGGAATCTTTTTCCCAGCAATCCTCTTCTGAAGTTCAGCAATTCTCTTCTGAACAGAGAGCTTGATGTCAACATCATCCTCAAATTCACTAGGATCCAGTCTCTTTACTACACTTTGTTCAAGCCTATTTCCAATGGGTTCATCATCAGACTCCACATCAGAACCTACATCAGAACTAACTTCTTGAACTTCTTAGTCAGACACAATATCCTGGGAATTCTTATCAGTCTCCTTCTCTTGCGAATTGTCAGAAGGTCACACAACAACAGACTCACTAGCAGACTTTCCAGGAGACTTTTCTTGACATGCTTTAATAGGGTCATCAGGTTGGATCAGGAATGTTTCAACATCTGGTACAACTTCATGCTCAGACCCATCATCAGAACCCACATACTTTTTGATTAACTTCACATGTGATGCGTCAGATGTTCTCTTGTGTCTTGCATTCATAAGAGCACAATTCTTCATTCTACTCTTGTCAACACTTTCACCTTTGTTGTTCCCATTAGATACTAAGAGGGTCTTGTTCCTAGTTACATTACCACCTTCAACAGACTTACTCTTATGGATCCTTTTAGTACCAATGGTATTCACCCCTTTAGGTCTCCATTCTTTCTTGACATTGCTTTTGTTCACAACTGGTTCCACTTTTCTAACTAACAAAAGTATGGTTGACCTTTGATTGAACATGAGGTTTTATTTGTTGAAAGTGCTTGGGGTATCCATGCAGCTTGTAACAGAAAGGCTTTATGTGCCCCTTTTTACCACAGTGATGACATACCCAAGGATGAGATGCCCTCTTGCTCTTAAATCCCTGAGGTTGGTTCTGGTTTTCCAACTTAGGTTTATCCATCATTGGATCACAAGTTTTAACAACTGCACTGGCCTTTTTAGTTGGATTTTGCTGTTTGTTCAAGGTCCTATAATCAAACCCTATTCCACTTGGTTTCCCTTGGTTCTGACTCTCCTATATTTCATCTAACATAGCAGTACCAATGTTCAACATTCTGTCCTGCTTCTTCAAATGTTCAAGTTGAGAGTTCAAATGGGTTACATCATCTTTGAGATCATAAATTTGTCCCAAGTGTTCACTTTCTTTCAGCCTGAAGTTGACTGATAGTCTTCTTCTGATTTTCTAGTTCCTTGCACACTTCTTCACTTTTATCATGAAACTTCTTGCAAAAAACAGCAGGTTCTTTGAAAGTCAACTCTTCTTCTGAGTCCATTATGCCAGAAAAACCTTCCCTGGAGCTCACCCAAATACAGGCAGGGTGCCTGCTATGATACCAATTGAAATTCCTGGCAGGACCTGGTTCTAAACCGTAAAACAGAGTATGCAAACAATAGTTCAGAAGCAGTAATATAAAGGACAGAAAGTAAAGAACACAGTTGATTTGTTAACCTAGTTCGGTGCAACTTCACGTACATCTGGAGGCTACCAAGCCAGGAAGGAAATCCACTAAAATAGTATCAATTCGAAGTCCTATGACACAGCCCCTGTTTCACAGCCCCTATGACAACAACCCCTGTTTCACAGCCCCTTCTCACTTAATCACTACCCGTGAAATTTCTACCTAGGAACTCCTAGATATAAGAACCCTCTTACTTCCCTCAGTCAATCATTGCCCAGTGATTATCAGACTCTCAACAAAACAACTAAGTTGAAGACACTTTTCAAAACATAAAAACAGTCACTCTTGCTTAAAAGCTTTGAGTGATTACAACTCAATAACAAATAACCAACTCTAAACACTTTGAGTGGTGCACAGAACAAAGCACTAAGCTTACAGACTCAAAACAATAAGTATGACTCTCTCTTCTGTTCTGAATGACATACTTCAATAACAGCGTCCTCTTTATATAGTCATCAGCTGCAACATAATTCTTGACCCTAATCTTCAAAGATATAGTCCCAGAATTCTTTAGAAGCAAATAGAAGCTCACATATTATTCAGAAATATATTTTCCAAAGATTTCCTTGAAATTATATTCACAAATAATTGAATCAAATCTTCAGAACATATCTTGCGCAATTCTTCTTTCTTCTAGAAACACAGCTTGGATAAATCTTCAATTAAATCTTCGAAAGATACTGTGAGATAATTAACAGCTTGAAGACACAAATTTTGAACGCAAAAACCAGCTTCTGAACATGCTTCTGAAATGCAGCTTCTTAAGGTCAACGAAAGTCAGCGCCTGAACAGTGCGTCTGAAGGTCAACGAAAGTCAGCGTCTGAACAGTGCGTCTGAAGGTCAACAAAAGTCAGCGTCTGAACAGTGCGTCTGAAGGTCAACGAAAGTCAGTGTCTGAATAGTGCGTCTGAAGTACTGTTCCAGCTTCTGAAGAACTAGTTCAGCTTCTGATGAACATTTCCAGCTTCTGAAATTCTGTTTTTAGCTTCTAAAGGCACATTTCAGCTTTTGAAGACATGCTCCTTGAGATTTCAGTTTCTGAAGCACAAATTGCTTGTCTATTTGATTTTAGCAAACATGAAGCCAACAACCAAATATCCAACAAACATCAACCATCTCAACAACAACAAATTTCAAATTAAATCTTCTTCTTTTTTAACTAACCACAATTTTTTCCCAGTCTATTAGAAATTTAACTGAAATGAATGCTTTGAATATTAATGTGTGATGAGAATTTTGGGGTGAGAATCTATGACGGATTTGGGATTGATACAATTATTGGGTTTATATGAACATGGTATGGGTGATGAAGGGGAAAAAGAAGAAAGAATAGACAAATTAATCCTCAAATCATGTTCCTGATTGTCATCATAATCCAAGAACCAAAAGGTGATTTGTTGTTGTCCATGGTGTTCATGTGCATCGCCCCACCTCCCACCATATTCAAACTCAATTCAATTTGAGTATTAACTTCAAAAATGAGAGAGGAGAAATTGGGAGTGAAAATGGGGTTTTAGGGTTTGGAATTGAAGTTGTAGATTGTCTGTTTGATGTAGGAGAGAAGAAGAAGAGTAAGAATAAAGGAGGGACACAAATGACTGTTGCAATGTTTGTTATCCTATGCAATTAAGTCCTTGCTAGCGTGGAAGGCAAACAATGCAACTGAAGTGGCAAGTGTAACGGACAGATTAACATCGTTAACACCAAGTTAACGTTTTGGATGCATTTGACTAACAAAACATACATTGGGGGAGTTTTTGATTCATTAAATTGATCCAGGGACTGGTCTGATAGCGAGTGACACTTTCAGGGACTCAAATATACTCAAAAAAAAATTATGGATCCGTCATTGACTGCCATTGCCAAATATGGGTAACCAAAGATGATGTCAATTTTTCAAAATATGATTTTATTTAGACAAAATTACTAAAGAGACCATTTATCTTATATATTTGTAACATTTGAGTCCTTTATATATATTTTTTCATTCAAGTCCTTTATCTTTCAAAACATGCAGAAATAAATCTTTTTTTTTTTTATAAAAAAAAACGTTAAGTTGTCACGCCACATATGATAATTCTATTTGTTTTTTTTAAATAAAACCCAGAAAAACAATCATCTTCATCATCAACCCCTCTTTCTTCAATTCAGAAAAACAAAATAAGAAAACAACATTCTCGTTCCCTTGTAGTAATTTGTAAATTTAACTACATCAGATTTTTTGTAAATTGAATGTGAGTTGCACAAATTCTATTTTTTTTATGCAATTGCATTAATTCATTTTTGTGTTCAGTAGTTTAGTGCCTACAAATCCAGCCTTAAAGTGAATAATTAGGGAATTTGAGGCTCAAATTTCATCCCTACATATTTGTTATCAATTGAGTTATGCTCATAGAAACAATACATATTTGTTATCAATGAAATATGATTCCCACTTGTATAAGGGAAAAAAATATACACACATACTTCACTATTTTAAAGTTCGAAGATACAAACACAATTTAAAGTTTGAAGATATAAATATCATTATGTCATTCCGAAGAAACTTAGATGAGATGATAAATATTTTTTTTTTTCAACTTAACCATAAGTCACTTTCACATTAAATAAAATTGTTAAATTAATCGGAGGAAACACACACCCTTACAATCATTAAATAAAATTGAAATCACCCTCAAAAAAGCGTGTTCAAAATAAGTGATGTCTGCGTCACTTTCACATTTCTATTTGACAAAAACATCTGCACATTTGTTAACTTTTCAAACTATAGAAATGATCAGAATCTTTCGGTCTAACTCGATCAACTCTATGATTTTCTTCATATGATTTATTATACCCATACTATCATTATTCCCACGCTTAAGTTTTAAACAACTACCAAAGAGTTTATGTGAAGGGAAATTCTTGTTTACACATCAATAAAAAGTGGATAATAGTACCCATGTTGAGTTGACTCAATCAAAACAATGTATTTATATAACATTAAAAATAATAGAAAACAAATAAATAACTTTAATTGATGCCAACTCAGTATGAGTTATGTTACCCATTTTTATTAATGGCTACCGAAGTTGTCACCTCTCAATTTAAATTCCCCATAGCAAATAACTAGATCTTCATGGCCACGTGGCAGCAGTTCATTGGATGCTGATATGTCATGGAAATTCCACGTGGCAATTTTTTTTAACTAGATAGAAAAAAGCTTATGCTTATGAGTTATTCCATCCATTATGCGTTCATTTTTGTTTCATTTCATTTCCTTTTAATTTCAACGTAAACATTTTCTGAATCTTTCATCGATCGGCTCGGCTCAACCATCGACGCCGCCGATCATCACGGCAGCTCCGGCCACCTTCTCACCGCCATTCCTCCATCCATTATTCAGGTTTCTCCGTCACCACCTTCTTCACTTTACTTCAACCTTAATTTTCCTTAATTTTTGCATAATCACCGAAATTGAAATCAAGAACCTAATGTATCGGTTAATTATCTTCCCAAAGATGTTGATTTAACTGTGCGAGATCTGAATTACGTAAATTAGGTTTCGTTGCGTTTTCGTTATGTCAGATCTAGTGAATTATTCAAGAAACGTTGTCGTATTGATGAAATTGGCGATGCGAGGTTCTTGATCGTACATGCATGAGTGTTCGTTTATATTTTCGTTTAGTTTTGGCGATATTCGCGTTAGTATGATTTGTTTATGTTCAATTTTCATAAAGTTGTATTTTGTTTGAAGATTTGTAATTTAAAGAATAGCTTTTGAAATTTGAGTTGTAAAAGAATTTAATGAATGGTTTCAAATTGGCATTGTTTGATTGCTGATAGACATGACGGCTGTAGTAATTTAAGAAAGTTACATAGTTGAATGATCACATGTGTTAGTGTCATGTAGATGTTAGACACTAGACACACCTTCGATCAGAAGTGTTGGTGTTATAGAGGTTAAAATCTAAAGTGAGCAACTCAATTTAAGAGTATAAAGTGAGTATTGTCAAAACCGTTGATTAACTAATCAAAGTGGATATTATATAACATATACACTTAAAGATCCATTTTGGTTGCTGAATGTATGAGGCACTGTCATTATAGTCCTTGAATGTATCGAAATTGCAAACACATCCTCTAGTGTCTCTCTAGTTAGTCATTTTGATCCTCTTGCTAGTCATTTTGGTCCTTAAATTTGTTTTTCATTAGTAAATTTAGTTCATTGAACTACAAACAAAAGAGACATTTAGTGATGGATTTGTAATTTTAATTCATTCAGGGATCAAAATGGCTGTTTACCCAAAAATGATTTTGTAAAATAACAACCCTTGATTTTCTACTTTACACTTAACTCACTTTAGAGGAGCCAAATTCATGGTATTGAGGCTGTTTGATGGTAGTGTATATGAGGAATTTTGTCATCAAAATTGAGTATGTTTTTAGTACATCTGTTAATAACTTGAATGAAGAAAAGTAAAGGAAAATAATTTAATTTTTGCGTTTTAAATTTTGTCCGGGTTTTAACTCTCTGGTCAGCTTTGATATTTGATTGTATTTTGGATTGGTATTGTAGTGTGTGTTTTGGTTTAGTTGCAAAGTTCAAGACTCTGAAAGGGAGATTGTGTTCCGAGAAAGATGGTTAAGTTGACTATGATTGCCCGTGTTACTGATGGTCTTCCATTGGCTGAAGGAATGGATGATGCTCGCGATCTTAAAGATGGTGAACTTTACAAACAGCAAGTCAAGTCTTTGTTTAAGAATCTATCAAGAGGGCATAATGAGGCATCAAGGATGTCAGTTGAAAGTGGTCCTTATGTTTTTCAGTATCCTTCTCATATATTATGCTTATGTATACTCTGTATAGAATAGCCTAATTATTTTGCTGTTATACTATGAGACACATCCAGTGTCCTTATGTTTTCAATCATGAGGCATTGTTTTTCAGTTGAAGGTAGTCATGTAAGAATAGCCCCATTGTTCTGCTGTTATACTATGAGACATACCCAGTGTCTGATGAGTGTAGTAATTATAATGAGTGGGCAATATTTTGTTTGAGAATTGATACAATATCATATGCAGTATTGAAGATATGCGATTTTTTAGAAATGTAGAGAATAAAGATGTCTACAGTCTGTTGTTACTTTGGGTGATGTTATCTTCCACTAATGCCGGGCATCAGAATTAAATGCTTGACTGGGCATTACTTTATTTATCAACATGTATATTCTCATTACTAGTTCTGCAAATCTTAGTGTTTTGAACATCAGAAGAAGCTGTGGCCCGTTTTCTTTGTTTTGATTGATATCTCCTTTCTCTATTGAATCACAATTATATTGGTGCTTTTGTATATGGCATCCATGTGAAAAATGGAATACTGCACTGTTTTTCAAAAACCTAGCTTCCCTAGCAAGTTGATAGCTTGATATTGTCTTCATTATCTTGAAATTTTGTGGTCTATTATATTTCGAATTAGTTACATTTTGTTGCGTTAGCCCAAAATGACCTTAACACAAACAAGTTATATTATAGAAGGACGGGTCTGTTACTTGACAATGTGTGATCGGGCATACCCCAAGAAACTAGCATTTCAATATCTTGAAGAGCTCAGAAATGAGTTTGAGCGTGTTAATGGGTCTCAAATTGAAACTGCCGCCAGACCTTATGCCTTCATTAAGTTTGGTAAATATCAGTTTCTGTACTGTCACATGCCATTTAGCACTCTTCTCTTTTTCCAATGGTGTTTAATCTACCTTTTTTCTTTTGAGTGTTTAATAGACGCATTTATACAGAAGACAAAGAAACTTTACCAGGATACCCAGACACAGCGCAATATTGCAAAGTTGAATGATGAACTTTATGAAGTCCACCAGATTATGACTCGTAATGTGCAGGAAGTTCTTGGTGTTGGTGAACAATTGGATCGTAAGTTATTCTCTGTATTTTCGGAATAATTCTAGTTTATGCAATTTAGCTGCTGATTGCTTAATAATTTTGAATATAGTATAGGTCTGTACTGTATATGCATCCACTGCAGTTGGGTTTTCATGATTGCTATATTTCTAATAAATTCGTTCATATGAAATGAAGCACGGGTTGGGATCTGTAATTTTTTATTTTTTTTTGCTTATATGTACTCTGTATGTAAAAATGGCCACCATATATTTGTCTTCTTACTTGGTTGGTCTTATAGTAAACTAGGCTTAATTCAGATTTACTATATTAGACTGACTCATCAAACACTTGGCATCAAAACTGATAAGGTTGAGTTGACATTGTTCAAGATAACTTTACCTTTTCTGATAAAAGAAGTGTTAACTTTTTCTTTATCAAGTTGCAGCCATGGTATTGATTTAAGGGATAATTAATGTGTTAGGTTAAAGGCTAACTGTAACACCCTAGCTAATTTGTCTAGAATACTAATTAGAGTGTCAATTCTGATATTGGATAACATAGATAATTAAGTCTGAAATCACAGTAGTTTACACAACTTGAGTACTTGTCTTAATTAAGTACACCGTACTCCCTCCATCCCAAATTATATGTCACTTTGGCAATTTCACACAAATTAAGAAATGTAATTAATATTGTATGGAGAATAGAAAATATGAGTCATTTTACAAAAATATCCATTATTGGTATGGGAAACATAAATTAAAAGAATTGGAAAATAAATATTAAGGGCATAACAGGAAAAGAAGCATTAATGTTTCATTGATATTGTAAAATGACTTATAATTTGGGGCAAACATATTTTGCTAGAATGACATATAATAATTTAGGACGGAGGGAGTACATAATAGGAATTATAACAAGTCACATTGATACAAAATAATAACTAAACATATTAGTCAACTTCATAAGCTTCAAAGTTCCTTCTCTTTCCCTTTTTTGGATACCTGTTCATCTGAAAAAAAATGAACCAAGGGGAATGAGATTACATCTCAGTGAGTTCTTAACTACACCATAACCATCCTAACCCGAATATCCGGATTCTCTAACTGCTTATTAAACCAATAATTGAAACAGTCATTATCTATTCAACAATTTTACACAGTTGAACACTCAAGAAATTAATTATCTTGCCAATTTTAACTACAGAGCAAACTGGGTGTCCGGATGAAATAACTATCACCAGATACCTGCTCACAATATTTCTTACTCTACACGTGTGCCCTTTTACCAACATGCACCTTTTATCATTAATGATAAACCAACTAAATCAACATACAACAAAGTCTTGGTCTTTATTATACTTTTATGTGTATAACAACATGCTATATTTCATCTAACCATTCATGGTCCTGGTCAACTATGCCTTGAGTTTCAAATTAGAAGGAGCTAATGTTCAATGGGGAAAAGGGTGTCTTTGAGCATTCTTTCTAGTTATTAATTAATTAATTAATAATTGACTATGATTAATATTTAAGCACTTATATAGGTCTAGAGTTATAAGAACTAATTTTAGGCAAGGGAAGTTAGATTAATACTATACTACGCAGTGCCCCAACTAACCTTAAAACCTTCACAACTGCATGAGTTTGCAAAACAGAGGATGGAGAATTCTGCCCTAGGCGCCTCGTACCCGCTACTACGCGCCTCAAACTTCTGCTGGCACGCCTGAGGCATTAGCCTCACCTGCAATTTTTCTCAACAAAATTTCAAGCAGTCCATTTTATGCATTTCTAACATTCTAACTTAAACCATAACAGAATTTATCAACAATGTTACGTCATAACACTTCTAACTCATGGTTTAACCAAGGCTTTACTACTAATTTCTCAATCCTAAGATATCGATTTCATTAATTTCATTTCTACTAGAATTCAGATATTTTATTTCTACATGCATTACGGTTTCTATTGCTCTACTAATGTCATCAACATTCATCCCTTAACTAAATATCAGCTTACTAAGCAAGCTAGTCAAAATTGCGATCCAACTCGTAGGATCGTACGATCTTGACACCCTTTGGTGTGCTAGAGTATGGTTGGAATCAGGATTTGGTGGCGCGGCCAGGATCGCCGCGGAAAATCGTAGGAATGGCGGAAACTGCGATTCATTCTGTTCGTTTATCTTACTTGAAGTTTCGGGTCTCGCGACCCAATTTCAACAAAAACATATTTTTTGTTCAGAAACCCTAAAAAAACATCTTGTGACCCCTCCCCGATCTTGCCCAGGATCTCGAGTCTGACTACCTTGTTACTAAGAACTCACCTTAACCACAATAAGGTGATCCTTGCCTGGATAAGAACTCACCTTAACCACAATAAGGTGATCCTTGCGTGCATTGAAGATGAGGGGAGATGAAGATGAAAATCAGATTCTTCAAGCTTTGTGGGTTTCAAACTCTATTTTCTTCTACTAGCTCAAATTTAGTCTTTACTCTCTAATTCTCTTCCAATAAGCCTTCTATTAACGGAGGTGAAGTCTAATCTTCAAGAACATCTTACATGCAACTCTATCTTTAAAGGAATTGGAGAGAATTGCAACTATGAAGGTGAGGGAGTTTGGGTTCGGTGGAGGGTAGGAGAAGAAGAAAAGAATTCTGATTTTCTTCCTTCCGCAATGCTACAATCTGTCTTATATGGTAGCCTGGGAGTTTGGGTTCAGTGGAGGGTAGGGGAAGAAGAAAAGAGAGCTGATTTTCTTCCTTCCGAAATGCTACAATTTGTCTTATTATATGTTAGCCTAGGAAATTTACCGAATTTCCCCTCCTTCACTTAGCAAAATTTGTTAACTACTCTTGAATTTCTAACTAATTACTTCTATGCCACCAAGGCATTGTGACTGAATTTAGATTAATGTGGTAATTAATCAATACTTCCTAATACAGATTATTGAGATGGGATATCACACTAACAATGCCTTGGACCCTCTTATAGTTTGAAAAGGCTGCGGCAGTAAAACAGCAATATAAGTCTGTCCTGCCTAATGTTAAATAGAAGGAACATAAGATGATTCTCCAATAGGGTGTTGATTCTATCTTGACAAGCGACAACATTGTCTTCTGATGCATGTGATCTCCCATTCCTATTTTCTTAACCTGGATACATTGTTCAATGTATAAAGATTTTTATCAGAAACTTGTGCTAAAATTTCTTAGATCCACACTTTCACATGCATGATTTTTATAGATGGTTTCTTCTTTTTTCTACTTCTCACGTGGCTTTTATTTCTGTTTGTATGTTAGTATATTTACTGCTTTTACTTCCTTTGTGAAAGTTATCTTTTACATATGATTTAAAATCAAATATGCAGAGGTCAGCCAATTGTCGAGTCGCTTATCATCAGAATCTCGCATATATGCTGACAAGGCTAGAGATTTAAATAGACAGGTTAGTCATTTTCAGTTTTGCTGTAGCATGCACATGATATATAAAGCCTTCCATTTTCATTTGAACATTGATGCATGTTAATTTAGTTTTGACCTCTGAAGCGATCATGCTGCAGTTGTAAATTGGTTCGTGCTATATGCTTTTACAAATTAGATAGAAGCATGCAGTTTGTGGAGTGTGTCATAGAGCTTTTATGATTTATGCATTTGTTATTGCCTTTTACCCAATCAACGCTTCACAGATTTGAAACATGACACTTTCTTTACCTTTTGGTTATAGCTCTCTATATTAGCTGTGGAATATAAGAGTCTGTTTTTTCAAAATATTATTCATTTGCATTCCCTTTGATTTTTTTTTTTATGTGGCAGTTTCAGTTTGTGTCCTGTGGTTATTTTTAGCATGATTGTCAGTTAGAACTATAACCCAATGGGCTATCATCGAAAGACATTCATTCGATATTTTACGGTCTTTTAATTTGTAAAAATCCTTTAACATTGCATGGACTGCCAATGCTTGTCGATAATGTGTAGGTTAATATAGTAGGTTTTCTCAAGGTTTCTAAATGCAGGTCAAAGATTTTTGTTATCACTGTTACTTGAGTTGAATAATTCCATGACGCTCCTCTTGAATAAAATGGCAACCTGGTTGAATATGTTCCAGTCACAATGGTGCCCAAGGAAGGGTTCCATTTTGGATATATTTTAATATTAGGGCTCCCTGGTTGTACAAAGCTCCTATCACTGTGGGGTCCAAGGAAGGGCCTAGTCCATTTTGTGTCTATCGTAAAAAACTAAAACACATGACCTCTTAAGTAGAAACTAAAACACATGACCTCTTACATAGCATTAAATAGATAGATTAGAACAAAACAGAACAACGTATGATTTATAGTTTGTTCTATATTTTGAACGTGTTAAAGGCATAAGGTAATAAGTTCCACTAAAAAGGATGGAATTAAAGAGAACAGAATCGAACAAGCTGTCACATTTTGTTGACTAAAGCTCCAATTATTTTGGCTGTCATTTACATTGTGCGAGTCCTTTGTCCTGTTTACCATTTTTCTAATTCCAATGGTATGGGTTTTCAATAGAAGTATGTTAGCCTTCTATATTAATTAATGGTAAAGTAAGCTAATAGAAATGATATAACTCTGCCTAGTGTTGGAATGCGATGCATTCTTTTGAAACTTATGTGTTCTGCCTTATATATTTGGGTTATAGTTGTTGTCAGCTTTGTGGATATATAACTTAAAATGAAATATTTGCTGCAGGCTCTGATTCGGAAATGGGCCCCTGTTGCTATTGTTTTTGGAGTTGTCTTTGTACTTTTCTGGCTCAAGAACAAAATTTGGTGATCAAGCTTAGCATATTGACTTCCTGAACCTAGATTGTGTGGCTATGGCTTCTTGTCTTCCTCATATACGACTTTCAAGATTTGCTCAGTTTTGTGGGAACCAAACCCTGCATAAACTAGGTGATGTCTACTTTTTGTGGACAAATTATGAAGAAAAAAACAATCCTGTGTTACTTCTGAAAAAGGCTGGATCCAACTTTCTGGAATAGAAACATTTTGCCTTTATATTTAGGAGACAAGACATGGATTCCCTTGGGGATGCATATAGACATTTCTTCTTACTACCCAATTATTTTCAGGATTACTGCGTTAATGAGTTATATATTGGCTCCTCGATATTTTGTTTTTTGGCCTTAATTTGAACACCTGAAATAGAACTGCATTTTGTATGGTTAGTATAATGAGTTAGTGTGATATGTTTGTTCTTAGACTGGCAAACCTTTTTCACTTTCGTTTATACGAGTTTACTTGCAATTAATGCAATGATCAAGATCTATTGGATCCAATATCTAGCTTCATATAAATGAGATTAAAGTTTACTTTGGATCCAGATTTTTGTAGTGGGAGGACAAAATATGGAGAAAACTTGGACACAATTCTATATATGAAGTTTCTACTGTTGACTATTTATAATATAACAACTTGAAAGAATGACCGTGTAAACGTTGCTGTTTGTTCTTGTTAACCTTCGTTTTCTCAAACCTCTGCCATCCAAATTCTGGGCACCGCCAACAACTGCAAGTCTGCTTTCGTCAGCTGCCAGTTGTCCCATTCCAGTTTCGCATTCGTTTGTTAACCTTAGTTTTGCCAAAGAAACGGTTTTCGCATTAAGGAGGATGACAATAGCCTAGCCCCTACACCGCTAATGCATATATACAATTTTTTTTTTTTGGGTTAATTTAAATATACAATTTACTTTAGCAAAAACATAAATGATTCCGTAAAGAAATAAAATAAAGATTATTAATAGTAAAAAATTATTATTTTTGAATTGTGAAATTTAGTAAATACCAAGAGTAGCCACATATGACCTGATTCTTAGTATCATCATTGTATTCCTACAGGTATTGAACATTTTATTTTATTTATGATGAAATTAAGTTTTCTTCTTGTAAGAAAAAGTGTGAATATTACTTTAGTCAAAACCAAATTATTATTATTATTAAAATTGTAATTACTAAGATTTTGTCAAAAAAAAAAAAGATTTCAATTAATACGATTCAATTGTAAATCACACAAATAATCATATCAAATAGATATTTATTTATGCAAGTATTTTACAAAAATGAAATATGATTAAATGCTTGTATAATTTTTTGTATACAATTGATTCATAGTTATCAAACTATATTAATAATAGAGTTTATCAGTTTACAAAAATAAGTTTAATGATTACTGTACATTAGTTAAAAAAATTGGAAAGAAATTAAATAAAGTGACAATATAAAGATATATAATTGGATGATTGTGTTAAAGTTTTCAACTTATAGAATTATGTAAACTTTTATTTAAACATAAAATTTTTTAGCTTAGGAGAAAAATTATAAAGAACTAATAAACTCAATGAATCCCATAAATTGGGATCTATAAGTGTGTTCCTCTCTAAGTCTCGAACATTGAGATTTGTTTTTCAGATTAGTCAATCCTTGAATCGGATACTAAATTTAAAAAATTTAAAACTTCAGTTACACTGAATTATGTGTGAGTGTAAGACTGAATTATATTTTACATTTTTTTTATGTAAAATTATGTAAACTTAATTAATTTTCTATTTATTTTTTATTGGTAAATATGATTTGTTTTTTATTATTTTGTACCAAACTAGTCTTGATTTTGTAAAAATAAAGATAGCTCGCTAATTGCGGTGTCTTATTAATTTGGTGCTAATTGTGTGAAAAATTCAAACCTTAATTCTACAACGGTCGAAAACCCAAAACGCTTCTTACACAATTCTTCTTCTTCTGCTCCCAAAACTCTGAACAAAATCATTTCAATGGCGACCAAACAAGATTCACCAATGAAGCTTCACGAAATCATAACCGAATCTGAAGGATCCGATCCATATTCAGAATGCGGCGATTCAGAAGAAGATCCTGATTTCGACATGCTTGAAGAAACCCATCGTAGCTTCTCTAATCTCTCACTCAAAAACAAGGCAAAAAAGCGGTAATAACATGATCTAATTGAAACCCATTTATCAAAATTTGATTTTCAAGGCTTATTTGTTGTTGATTTGGTGTTTTCAGCATAGTTGATGATAAGGGTCTGGCTAGTTCTGAGATGAATTCAGAAGTGTTGGAGATGAATGCACCTTCTCTTGATGATGATGGTTTTGAAAAAGTTCAGAAAATAATAAAGGGTTGGTTTCCTTTCATTTGATGGTTCCTCTTTTTTGGTATTCTATGGTGGAAACTTTGTTGTTGTTATTAGGGCTCTGTTTGGATAAACAACTTAATTAAGAACTTACAGCATAAGTGCTTATCATATAAGTCATTATTTATATATAAGCTAAAAAAGGTTTTTTTTATATAAGCTAAAAAAGGTTTTTTTATAAGCGATCATCCTGGAGAGATTATGGACATGTCAAAGTTGTTTTCGTAAGTTCTCTTCGATAGTTTCACTGGTGTATGTGCCAGTAGAAAAGCTAAAATAAGTCAGTTCAAAAAAACCCTAGATAATTATCTATATATCCTCATGTAAACAAGCCTTGAGTGGTTAGAACCTATTTGGATAAACAACTTAATCATTTTAAACGCTTTTGCATAAGTTATCGTGGAGAGCTTATGGAAATAAGCTGTAAACAGCTCATGGAAAGTTGTTTTCATAAGCTTTTCCGAACCGTCTCATTAGTGCTTATGCAAGTAGATAAACTCAGATAAGTTCAAATACTGAGATAGAACTTCTTAAATTAAAGATGCTCAAGGTTTTTCTCATTGTTTTTGGTTTGCACTTTGCAGCTGGACTCCTAGAGAAATTGAAAGTGGATGAATGCAAGATGTATTTGAAGAAGAATGGTCTGAGGCTAACTGGGAATAAGGACACACTTATCCAGCGTATAAAGGAGCATCAAGAGTAATTATTTATTGTGTAAAAAAGAGTTGTTTTTCAACAATTGTATTGTTTCTCTGATTATGTGAGTTTTTCAGGATTATAAATGGTGGAGGGGAAAATAAGTACCCGCCTCATAGCTTTGTGTTGAATTGTAAAGGTGATTGTGCTTATAATTTTCTATAATATGTTGATTTGATATAAAATTTCCAAAGAAAATTATTGCTTTCAGATTAACATAATACATTCTTTATTGAATTCCTCCTGATATATGTTTAAAAGAAACATTATTATGTTGTTGCTAATGATACCAGTACTCAAAATCAAGTATCTTCATCCCCAAGTACTCTGTTTTACTAACTTTTGTTTATCATTTTCATATTAGTAAGAATTTTGATATGATCTGTTCAAACAATTTTTGTAATCCACAAATATCCTCTAGACATGTAATCACGGTCTCTTGTGGGACCACGATTCTCTCCCGTGAAAAATTCACTGGAGGAGATCCAGTGGGAATCCCAGCCACTCATTGCCTTTTTTAAACACACTACTGCCTGCAACAACAAAAAATGTGGGGCTTGGATTTAACGGGACAGATTTCTCACTTGAGAGGATCTGCACCCTCTCTTGTGTTTGTTGGTGCTCTCCTAAAACTCTTTAGGCCTTATTGTTTTGTTTTATATTTCATTATCTCAGGCTTTAAAATCTGAAAAATTTGCTTTATGCAGGTGATGCATGCACCAGTGATGTTGTTTTGTTTGAGCAAAATGTTTATGAAATGTAAGCTGTTATTTCTCTTTTTATTTTTGCCTTAATGCATAATGGATGATGACGTGTCACACTGTCAAAGATCTCAGTGTACTACATTTCATACAAATTTATGATAGCTCAACTCTCACAACATTGTTATCCTAAATGCACATGCCATTGGACGAATGATGCTGGTTAAAACCTTCAAGTTTCCTTATCATAATTGGTTTTCTCAGGTTCAACATAGCATCCAGGAGTGGCGGCGGTCCACCGTGTGGCAAAAGGATTGTTGCAGGCCGCATTGTGAAAGAAAGCTATGGTGCTGCCAAGCAACAGCATACATTTACAGTGAGTTAAATTTTAGATAGTTTCTCCTAAATAGATTATATTCTTATACTGTGGTTGTTGTATAAGCTTATGCAACTCAAGCAGAGTTATTGGCAAAAGAGAAGTGTGTTACTATTATACAGATATTAATACCAGCCATTGGAGTACCTGGCTTCATAAATATTTAGAGTTGCAGCCTCCAATTTATAGAGGGGTCTTTTTTGTTCTATCGCAATATACATTATTTGTATCACATAGCATAGAACACCGCCGACACAGACACGAACACCAAACACAATGACACTAACACGTAGACACCAGTACTAATTTTAGAAAATGATAGTTTCTGTAACTACATGTATCGATGTTGGACACTGAATCTAAAGCGTCGATACTACAACAGCAGTATAATTTATTGAGTTATGTTTGAACTATTCTTTTATTCTTATGCGTCTATTATCCTTTTCTAATACAGATTGAAGTGCTGTGGAGCAAGGGAGAAAAGCCTCTCCCTCCCCTTCACCCCTTACTGATTAAGGGTCGAAACCTTTATCGGTTGAAGACTTTGAGACAGGTTCCTTATTTTTGCAGCATTGCTTCTTCTGATATCATTGCGTTGTTGTTCTTTCAATATTCATTATGTCCTTGTCTTTAATTTTAGAAATGGGAGGATGAAGGGAAAAGGCAAAAACTGTTAATGGACAAACACTCTCGGGGATCCGTTGCTAGGGCAGACAGGGAAGCAAGGATACAGGAAAAGGAGATGAGAAAATCAATGAAGGAAAATAGGTACTTCATATGATTTTAGATTTAATGTATCTTGTATTGCAATTTTCTTTCAATATGAATACTCATGTTTTATGTTTGCAAAATAATGTCATGTACTTGCTATTTGCACATTCAGGATCTCCAAAAAGGATTCAGCAAAGAACCAATTCCAATCACATTCATCCATTGCAAGGTCACAAAATCAACCTCAAGAAACAACAAATGTATTCATTAATCCAACATCTGCAATTGTAAATAAACCAGCAGCTGTAACTGAACGTGTTCGGTCTATTGATTCTCAAACTGTCGCAATGGGATCAGACCAGTTCAGAAATTCAGCAAAATCATCTTTTAGTGCAAACAACTATTGTGCTGACTACCATTACAGAGACAACCCAACTAGTATTGAGAGATACAATGCTTTCATTGCTGAGACAAACAGGAGAACTTCTTACCAAAGGAAGCCTTTGACAAGTGCAAATCACTTTGTTCCACGTTCGGCAAATTCAAACCACTTTGTTCCATGTTCAGAAAATGCAAATCACATACATACATCGATCTCAAATAGAGAAAGCTATCAGCAAAAACAGTTTTGTAGACATTTTGCTCGTGGAAGGTGCCATTTTGGAGATAACTGCAAATTCTTACATGGTTCGAGAGACTAAGGGAAATCGGGAATCCATGAACTGAAAAACATTGTGGCATAGTTTCATAGATGTTGAGACCAAAATTAAGATTTTGCTCTATTATCCATGTTACTGTGGTCTGTCCTTTCTCAGGATAGATATTTTGGTATCATAATTAAATTTTCTTTTTTAAAATTGAAAAGTTGATCTAATGTTTTATTTAGTATTAAACTTGTTATTCTGGCGTTTTTCTGTGCGACGTTTGAATTAAAAGTTCTTGGTGAATATATCAAATCTATTACATTATTTGATGTTTTATCGTAACAAAACATATATGATATTTCATATTTCAAATATCTGTTAATATCTACCGTTAAATCACATAGCTATACATGTTAAATCCTCTAAAATGTTGTATATATGACCAGATAGTGAAATTCAATAGTTGGATTAGTAAAAATTCACATTCTTGTTTATAAAGTAATTATAGGCAATACTATATTAAGTTTGACTCTTAATATGAACGGATTATGGCCCTTACATAATATATATGACCTAAAAAAATTTCACAACCGTGAATTCAAATTTCTTCCTCCGTCTCTAATTTGACTCTTAATATGACTCTTAATATGAACGGATTATGGCCCTTACATAATATATAGGCTTAATTCCACTTTTCCCCCCTATATTTTGCCAATTGTGCGATTTTGCACCCCATGTTTTTTTTTGAGCGATTTTGCACCCCAACATTTACCCCCTTTCTGATTTTGTAGCCCCTTCTGATTTTTTTGCTGATGTGTTGAATTTTTTGCTGATGTGTTGCCATGTGTGTTGCCATGTGTGTAATTTCATTTTTTAAAAAAATATTTTTTTAAAAAAACCCAGATTTTTTTTAAATACTCATCCTCTTCTTCATATCTTCATCTTCATCATCCTCATTCTTCATACATTCATCATACTCACCTGTATGATTACATATTTCTTTTTTTAAAAAAATGCCATGAGTTTACTAGATGAATAAAAAAATTTAAAAAAAAAAAAGAGGAAAAAAGAGGCACGTGAGGTTCCACAAACCCAGCAACATCATTAATTTCCTTCTCCTTTTCATTCATCTTCTTAACCCACCAACATCATCAAACCCATCAACTTCATCTCCTTCTCCTTCTCCTTCTCCTTTATCTTCTTAACCCAACAATTTATCAAACCCAACAACTTTATAAAACCCAAAATCACATGAGCAATATCTTTTGGTAAAAAATAAGTGTGATTTCTTTTACAATAAAAAAGGGTGAATTAATCCCTTCACTTAAAACGTGAGCTATAGCCAACACATGAAGAACCTCTTGTTTTGGATCAAGACTTTCGCAGCGTACCGCTGAACGCAAAACGTGAGCTAATAGCACTTGAAGCGAAGATATTTTAATGTTCTTTGTTTTGTTAATTTCTGTGTTAGCTTTGGATTTCAGTTCTGCAATTTTCTCCTTCGTGAAATGGATTTTGTGTTTGATTTTTATGTTGTGTTCGTGTTCTAGGTTTCCATTGTTTGAGGTTCTTCATGTTCCTTGAGTTTTCATCATGTTCTGGGTTTGTTTTCATCGTGTCTGTGTTCTGAAGTTTTCATCGTTTGCAGCTAGATGAGATGAGATGAAAATAGGAATTTGTTGAAGAGATGCTTATTAGATGAGAGTGGGATGATGATGGTGAGTGTTGATCTTGTTGAAGAAATCTGGAAATCTTGATATGGTTAAATGATCGTGAGTGATGAAGAGATGTGGTGTGGGATGAGGAGTATTTAAGGAAATTCACCAACCATCAGATCCGCTGCCCCACAATCTTCGCTGGTGTTGGTATGAAAATGATGATTTTAGTTGTTTTTTTTAAAAAAAAAATTCTTGAATTTTTTATGATGAATGTATGAAGAATGAGGATGATGAAGATGAAGATATGAAGAAGAGGATGAGTATTTAAAAAAAATCTGGGTTTTTTTAAAAAAATATTATTTTAAAAAATGAAATTACACACATGGCAACACATCAGCAAAAAATTCAACACATCAGCAAAAAAATCAGAAGGGGCTACAAAATCAGAAAGGGGGTAAATGTTGGGGTGCAAAATCGCTCAAAAAAAAACATGGGGTGCAAAATCGCACAATTGGCAAAATATAGGGGGGAAAAGTGGAATTAAGCCTAATATATACGACCTAAAATTTCACAACTGTGAATTCAAATTTCTCCCTCCGTCTCTAGTTCTAAGTATTGTCTTTAAAATTAAGTCTCTTTCAATTACTCAATGAATGAATAGAATCCGAAGAGGCATGTGGCACAACAATAACATTTTCTCACGCGCCATATTTTTTTTCTTTCTAAAATTACCCTTTATTTGGATTTTAGAATCCGTAGGCTGTTTGGATTATAAAATCCGAACAACGTAAAAACTGAAGGCCAGCATGCCTAAGACTCATCCTTGCCAAGAGTAGGGTGAAACCAACTTCGGAATGTATAATCCAAAAATTATTTGAAGTTTTCGGATTGTATAATCCGAAAACTCCACTTTTAAAAAAAACGGGAAAAATTTCGGATTGTACAATCCGAAACCTTTGAATATATATAAGGTTTGCATAGAACCTAGCAGAAGTTCACCACCTTTATTACCAAGCACTTCATACACCTCCAAAAAACACACCATTTTGGGCAAAAACGTGATTTGGAGTAGCAATCTGATCATCAAGGGGAGTTTACAACATCATTTTCGTCTGAATGCAAAGATAATGTTCATATAAAACCTCCCACATTCGATTTCTAGGCACTTTCCTTTTGATCACTTCAAAGAATCTTACCTGGCACGATTCAGATTCTAAAATCTAAAAATCAGCAAGGTGTTTCAGATTCTATAATCTGAACAACACCAGTACAGAAACTGCTTGCATTTTCTGACCATGCTTTCACACTGTTTCAGTAATGGATGTTCCCGTTAATGCCTCCCATGAATTGCCATCTGAGATTGTACCTCATATTGTGTTGCCGGTTGTTTCACTTGAAGTTATAAATGATTCTGGAGATGCCAAAGTTGAGGATCCCCCGCCGAAAGATATTCCTTCCGGCGATGCGAAAGTAGAGGATGCTCCTACGCCTGTTATACCTACAAATGTTGTTGTTTATATTGATCATCGAGAACATTTTACCACCAAACAAAAGTTTGCTGCACAGAACGATTTGTTGGAGTGGGTTCAAGAGGGAGCAAGGAAGCTAGAATTTTCAACCGTTATTGGTAAATCAGATAATGGTGGAAATGGGAGAAATGCATTTGTTACAGTGATGTGCAAAAGAGGAGGTTCATATACTGAGTACAAGAAGTTGACGAGGCGCAAAATATCTGGTTCGGCTAAATGTGAGTGTCTGTTTTGTGTGAGAGGTTATTTGTTGATTGCTGGTGATTGGAGTCTCAAAGTTGGTGACGGTAGACACAACCATGACATGACAGAGGTGTTGAAAGGTCATAAAACTGTCTGACGTCTGAACCCAAATGAAAGTAGATACCTTCGTGAGTTGACAGACTCAAATGTTCCTCCGAGGCAAATTCTTACCAATTTAAGGAAAAGGAACAGTAGAACTTCAACTACTATCAATCATATTTATAATGCTTGTCAACGTTATAGGCGGTCCATTAGGGGTACGAGAACAGACATGCAACGTTTCTTGAAATCATTGGTTGAGAATGAGTATGTGTATCATTGTATGAAGTATCCTGATTCCGATGATGTCAGTGATATATTTTGAGCGCATCCAAATAGTATTAAGTTGTTTAACACGTTCTCTACGGTGCTTGTGTTGGATTCCACTTATGTTGGAAGATAATGTTACTTGGGCTCTTGAGAGGTGTCGTGAGCTGTTGCATTCGAAAGATACTTGACCCAAAGTAGGTCACTAACCGGGACAATGCTTTGATGAATGTTGTGGATACTGTTTTCCCAGAGGCTAGTGCTTTGTTGGATGAGTATCACATTGAAAGAAATGTTAGAGCAAAGTGTAAGACAGAGTGCAAAGTTAAGGATCTCAAAGGCAAGGATGGGAAAGAGATTAAGTCAAGTGAAATGGTGAAGACAGTTACGGTTGCATGGGAGGATATTGTGAATTCCGATACAGATTAAGCATATATTGATACTTGAAACCGGTTCAAAGTTGTATGCAACAAGTTTCCTAAGTTTTTGGAATATGTTGAAACTACAATTTTGGGTCCGGCGAAGGAGAAGGTTGTGAAGTTTTGGGTCAATAAAGTCATGCATATGGGGAATACGACAACAAACAGAACTGAATCTGCACACAGCCGGTTGAAAAAGTATATGACTAGTAGTATGGGTGATTTAAGTACAAACTGTCACAACATACTTAGATACACGCATCCTTTCAGACGAGCATGATCATGCTTGAACATAGGTTCAAAGGAAAGTTGTTATGGTCTAGGTTTATTAGAAACATATCAAGGAACACTTTGCATTATCTCGCATACGAGACTGATCGAGCAGTTGGTTGTGGTATGAATAAATCTAAGTGTGGTTGTTTAATTTTCATCACTTACAGATTACCGTGTGCGCATATAATTGCATTGAAGATCAAGAACAATGCCCCCAACGGTTTAGATGAATTAATCCACACTCATTGGAAGAGGTTGTGGTTCGAGTATGAAGTTGATCCTAAGGATAGAAAGGTAGACATCTCTCTGTTACCAGAATGAGATTTGCTTCAGGTACTTTTTTAAAAAATTGTGCTTGGTTCTGCCCAAGACTTTTGCATTCTATTATGTAGTGGTTGATTTCAGATTATATAATCCGAAATAATATTATATGAATTTCAGATTATATAATCCGAAAAAGTTGCATTTAAAGCCCCATGCAGGATCATGATAAAAGATTATATATCAAGATCATGATAAAAATCCAAATTCAATCAATATAGATTTACTATTAGAGGTTACTCGAAGTCTCGAATACTACGATTGTAACATCCCACTTAAGACTCGAATATTTATCAGTGTCGAGACGACGTATCAGAGATATTCTGAGGAAGGGCAATTTGGTAATTGCCGCGTCAAGATTTTTATAAAAAGGGAAAAACCCACTTTTCTCTCATTTCCCATTCCTCTTCTCTCTCAAACATTTTCTCCTCCCTTCTACCTTCTTTCCTCTCACGCCAACCTTCCTCCCTCCCTCCAATATTCATCAATTTTCATCTCTATCTCTCAAAACCACATGCAAGCTCACTTTTGAGAAACTTTGAGACAAAAGTAGCTTAAGGAAGCAAGAAAGAAAGGAAAGGATTGAAATTAGGGTTGAAGAGGAAAGCTTGGCAAGGATCAAAGCATTTACTAGGTGAGCTCCCTAGGGTTTTAGAACCCACTTTGAGTAAGTTTAAGTGTGTAATTTCATGTTATGCTAAGTTAATGTTTTTGTGCCATAATCCCTTTGGCTTGCCAATTCCTTGCTTGCTCATGTTTTAAACTATCAATTTGCAATAGAAAATCATTCCTAACATCTTTGGGATGCTTGGGTAACTTGGATGGAGTTAAAATGGTGGAAAATGCAATTTCTGGACAATTTTCTGTACTGATAAGCTCGCTACAGCGAGCTGGAGCTCGCTATAGAGAGCAGAACCATTTTGGTCACGGCACAGGGTCGCTATAGCGACCAACCCGTCGCTATAGCGAGCTCACTAGAAACAGCAGTTGTCAGCTGAGCTGTTTCGGGTGATCTGGCACGTGTAAATGAGGTTTTTCGTAACTGTTTTCTCCAAAAAATTTATGGAATCAAAGAACACCATTTCAACTCATCCTAAGGGCCTTTAACGGGCAAAAATCATAAAAGAGCAAGGAATAGGTAACGTATGGGAAGTACAAAACAAAGGTCCGAGGGACGGGAAATTAATACAACTGAGTTAGTGACTCTTAAGAGTGACATATGATAACGATATGTCAAGAACCTATGATAGGTAAGCAAGAATAAAGATGTATTCGGTTTAGAATACAAGGTGTCATACCCCATTTTTTGACCCATTTTCATCTCGTTTTATTTATTGTCTCGTTTTACGCATTTTTTTAAAGCCGAGAATTCTCGTCGTTTCAGACGAAATTTCGGCAGGGAGGTATTTTAAAATACCTCATGTCAATTTTTGTCTCGTTTATTTATTTTATTTTTATTACTTTTTATCTTTACTTTTAATTTTAGTTTTTATTATTTATTGTCATTTATTGTTATTTTTATTATTACCATTATTACCATTTATTTATTTCTTTTTGTATTATTATTATCATTATTATTATTTATTACTATTATTATTATTATTATTTTCTATTTATTTTTTGGTCCAAGTCAACACAGTCCAAACAGCACTGTTCACGCCCCATTTTTGCTGGTTTTCATCATCACATTCTATCCAAAATCATCATCACAATCCTCAAATCCTATCCAAAATTCTGCAGAAACAGCTTGCAATCTTATCCTCTATCTCATGACAAGCAGGTCAAAAATCTCTATTTAACAGGGATCACATAACAGAAAAAAAAGAGGAGGGGGAAGAAATTTAGAACAAGGCAGTTTTTTTTTACAGCAAAACAAACTTCCCCCCCAACATCACAAACACATTTTCGCCCTAACCTCTAAACCCAACCCAACCAGCATCATTTTCGCACAACTACCAATTTTCGCACAAACAAACATCCAGTACCACAAACCACCAATTTTCGCAAACCACTACACCACAACACAGCAAAGCTTCACAAACCCACATATACACAAACACAAAGCCACGGCCAAGACTCATACACCACACAAACACGGCCAAGGCTCACGCAAACACACACAGCATTAGCACAAAAGCAAGGCAAAGAGTACAGAACCGCAAACAAACCAAGAGAGGAGAAAGGGTAAAATTTTTTTCTCATTTTTATCTCTAGATCTAGGGCTTTTGCTTGGGTTTTTGGTGATTTTGAGTAGAGAATCATGCTTAGAAGAAAGATTAGAGGGTTTTGATCGGTTTAGATTTAGGATTTGGGTGGTTTTGGGATTCCGGCGCGGTGGTGCCACCACCGGCCGCCACACCTCCGCCGGAACCCTAGCAGAGAGGGATGAGAGAAGTGAGAGAGAGGAGAGGTTCGGCCAAGAGAACAAGGGAGGAGAGAGAAGTGAGTGAAAAAATGAAAGAAAATTGTGAAGGGAAGGGTTTAAATACCCCTCCCTGATTCGGTGTGTGAGGGTGTACGCGTTAGCGTACACCCACGCTCTCCTGGCCCTCTGATCTTAAATCATGTGGCCCTGCTTTTTTCACCCTGTGATCTGATCAGGGCCGTCTGATTAATCAGACGGCCCAGATTAATTTACGAAAGCCCAATGCATTTTGGGCCTTTTCTTTCAATCTGATTTATTTTCTACTACCAGCACCCCCCAGGTTTATTTTTACACCTCCTTATTTCATTTCTTTTATTTATTTTCTTTGCAATTTATTTTCCTTTTTATTACTATTTCCTTTTTATTTGTTCTTTTATTTTTAACATCCCATTTATTTACTTATCATATCATCTCATGCATTTTATTTTTTTATTTCTAATTGTTCATTTTATTTTGCATTTTTCTATGTCATTAAAATATACATGCATTTAGGAACAAAGTATATAAATATGCATTGCATTATTTTTTCATTTTTCTTAGTTTAAATCATAATCCAAAAACAAAAACCTTTTCATTTTAATCCAACAATCGTTTTATTCTCTCGCGTTTAGTTTTTTTTATCGCACTTATTTTCTTTCTAAACTCCAAGTAAGAAATCAAAAACAAAAAAACATTTCAAATATTCAAAACTTCATCAAAAATATTCTTCATTAACAAAGCCTCGGATTTCAAACCAAGCAACTTTCTTTTAATCAAACTTCAATCGATCTTAATCTTATTAGACTTTATTTTTGCAATTAAAATTTATCAAATCATTCGCTCGCCACTTTGGCTTATTTTTATCTTTCACAAACATTTTTAAGCTTTAAAATCAACATAACAAATCACTCGGCTTTTTAGCCCGAACTACATCGGTTTTGATCCCATTTGGGTATGTAGGCAAAGGACCTCGTCCTTCCAAACCAATCAAACAAAAATCAACAAAAACATTTTCTTTTTTGAACAACAAGCTTGTTCATTTTGGTTGCAACAACTAATTTGAACAATTCATTCTTTTTTATTTTAAGTTCTAAAAAACGAGCGTTTTGACAGTTTACGTTTTTTTCTTAAAATTCAAAGCGAAACTTGAATGAAAAAGGGTGGTTTGACGTATGTCTCTCCTTTCCCCGATCGGATAAACACTTGACGTATGTCTCGTTGCTTAGACGATCGTCATTCTTTTCTAGCTTCCCCAAAAAGTACGTTTTCTCAAGTTCAAACAAAACATGAATGAAAAAGGGTGGTTTGACGTATGTCTCTCCTTTCCCCGGTTGTACGAATGCTTGACGTATGTCTCGTTGCTCGGACAATCGTCATTCTATTTTCAACGCGTCCAACGCATTTGAACCTTTCTTGGTCCCTCGCGACCAATTTTAACATTTTTTGGTCCCTCGCGACCAAATTGAACCTTTCTTGGTCCCTCGCGACCAATTTTAACATTTCTTGGTCCCTCGCGACCAAATTGAACCTTTCTTGGTCCCTCGCGACCAATTTTAACATTTCTGGTCCCTCGCGACCAATTTTAACATTTCTTGGTCCCTCGCGACCAATTTTAACATTTCTTGGTCCCTCGCGACCAATTTTAACATTTCTTGGTCCCTCGCGACCAATTTTAACATTTCTTGGTCCCTCGCGACCAATTTTAACATTTCTTGGTCCCTCGCGACCAATTTTAACATTTCTTGGTCCCTCGCGACCAATTTTAACATTTCTTGGTCCCTCGCGACCAATTTTAACATTTCTTGGTCCCTCGCGACCAATTTTAACATTTCTTGGCCCCTCGCGACCAATTTGAACCTTTCTTGGTCCCTCGTGACCAATCCAACTTTTCTTGGTCCCCCGTGACCATTTTAAACTTTTCTTGGCCCCCGCGGTCAATTCAAACATTGTACGCCTTCGTGCGTTTGTCATTTTGGCCCTTGTGGTCAATCCGAACTTGTCGTGCCTTTGCATGTTTTCTTTCAACTTTTACGCCTTGTGCGAGTTTATCGCCTTAATGTGCGTTCGTCTTTTTTACGCCTTGTGCGAGTTTATCGCCTTAACGTGCGTTCGTCTTTTTACGCCTTGTGCGAGTTTATCGCCTTAATGTGCGCTTGTCTCCTTCATCATTTAAAGCTTTTACGCCTTTGTGCGTTTTCAAACTTTTTTCTTCAAGAACTACGTAAGCTTTGAATTCTCCGACTACCGGGAGATACGTAGGAGCAAGATTGACGTCTTGTCAAGCCCGTTATTTAAAAATCTTTTTTTTCTCTTTTTTCTATTTCGTTTGTTTTTATCTCTTTCTTCACCTCACGTTTTATTTACTTGTTCATTTACATATATATATATAATTAAGCGTGCAAGCAAAACGTCAAAAAAAACATTTTAAGCCTAAGCCAACTAAGAGGTTCCCGTTGAGTACAACGGATGTGAGGGGTGCTAATACCTTCCCCTCGCATAATCGACTTTCGAACCTAAAATCTCATTCAAAGGTAATTTCGAACTTTTTTTCCTTTTTCCCCGAAAAATTAAAAGTTCAGTCGTGATTTAAATTTAGTGATTCAACGCTAGTCAATAGCTTGACATCCGAAATTCGACGCGACAGAAATGGCGACTTCACTGGGGATGCGTACACTTAAACACTTTGTTTTCGTGTATGATAAGTCAAGCCTATCTTAGTCGGCTTTTAGGATAAAATGTTTTATTTTGCTTGCACGCTTATGCCTTATCATCATTATTTGTTTATCTTTTCTCGCTTTATATATATTTGTTTCATATTGCTTTATATTCATATTATATGTGTTGTGGGGTTACTTGAGCGGTGTTACTCCACATTGTTCGGGTTAATGCCGGACGTGTGAGGCTCTATTCCCGAGCTTTGAAAAAAATTAAGATAGGATGGGGTTGCGTAGCGGAGGCCCACTTGACGTATGTCTTGAAGGGAAGATGCGAAAACCCCGCCTAGAGTAGATTTCACTTGGAATATATTGAGGTCTTGCGAGCATTTGCAATTGACGACAATAGTTCCTTGTGAGGTCCGTGATCTCTAGGGACCTTTTTAGAAAATCTCATCTATAGAGCCTACACGTGAGGATGGGGGAAATTTTGAACATACATATGCATACCATACATTTATATGCATGAAAATAATTTTCGCATAATACTTTGTTTTATAGGAAATTAATTGCACTTTTTAATTTCCTTGTAAAGCAAAACAAAAATTTTTTTTTCATGCATTTACATACATCATTCATTATCATGCATACATCCATCTTCGAGTCCAAAACTCCTTTCCCTTTTTACCCTAAGGATTTCTTACAATCCTAATTGAGTCGTCGGTGTTCGCATTTCATTCGCAACACTACGTGTCATCCCATTAAGGAAAGTGGCTCGACGTCCCAAAGCAAACCGCACATATAACAAGGGGCAACTATCCCCCCGTTTGTACATGGGGCATGCCGTTCGACTTTGGTGAGGAATTCATCCATTCCCATTACTCTTCAAGAGATTTCGGTACCTCAACCCGAGATTACCAACCCCCAGGCTACTGCGGCCTTTTCCCCCCCAATTCACAAAAAACCCAGTCGTCATTGGCATTCCTCAATCTCCTACAAAAGTCCAATTTTCAATGGCGACTTCACAAATACAACTTACCAAAGTCCAATCATCATTGGCACAATCCACAATCAAAGCCCGATCTTGATCGGCAACCAATCACATCATATGGATTGATCCAATGATTCAACCACAAATGCATGGTAGTGATGAAAATTTGATTAATTTGCGCAAAGCTAAGATACATGTTTCCTGTTTTTTCCATGATTAAACTTGAAAGGAGAATACGTACTTAGTACAAAAGTTATATCATGCAACTTGCGTTTTTAATATGTTTGTTCGGTGAACCATTTAGAACCAGCCAAAATGTGAGGAATCCTCAAAATCATTATATATATATGCAGGAGACCGGCATTTTTTGTTTAAACTCGATTTTGTTATGTTAAATCTAAGCGTTGTTTTAGATTGTACGAAAGCATTGATAGGATCAAGGCATTTTTTTTGAAAATGAGTGAAAACACTTGACCACAAATAGCCCACCCTGTGAGGAGTGAGTATTTGTTAACCCCTTTGAGCCTAATGAATCAGAATCATTAACTATGGACTGCCAATTCTCATAAGCTCAATTGCTTAATGAAATTGCCGGAGTTTGTAAAAAAATTCAGTTCATAGTTAAATCATTATTGAATTCTGATATTTTCTTTCATTTTTGAACCCTTAACCACCACGATTATTGTCCTTTGCCAAAAGAGGAAGGAACATTCAATTAGGGTATCATCTTTGAAGAGAAAAAAAGGGGAGGTTGTGAAAGTCAAGAATGGTGAATTTCTTAATTGATCTTGACAACAAGAACAAAAAAGAAAGAAAAGAAAAAGAAAAAAGAGAAAAAGAGAAAATCTGTAAATCAAAAAGTTGTCAAGGATCAAAGAAAAACATTTGTAAATCACCAAGAGTTGTGATTGAATAAAGGAGGAAGGGTGTAATTTAGAAAGAATGTTCCTCTTGCTTGGCCATTTGAATTCAATTTCCCCACATATGACATTTCTTTTGTAACCAAGCCAAGTTACAACCCTCGAAGACCTTGTGATCAATGCTTTCGTGCTTTTAGAAACAATGATTAGATGGACACATAACTCGATCGGAATGTTAGCAAACTTGCCGGATGAGTGTTCAATACCCCCACAATTAATATTCAATTTGTTCATTTACTTAAATGAGTGTTAGGTTGGTTCATTGATAAACATATTTTTAATTTGAGCTATACGATATAAATTTTGTGTTTGGTATTTATTTCAATTTTTTGGTGCAATCTCAGATTAATGGGAACATCAAAATTGCATGTGCAAATCTCATAGGAATCATGCATTCGGGAATTTCCGACCAATCCTCATTACCAACAAAAGCCCAATTCTCATTGGCACCCACAATATCAAACCGAAGCCCAACCATGCTTGGCGCCCAATCATTCATAAATCCCGACCATGCTCGGTACACAATCATCCAAAAAGCCCAACCATGCTTGGCACTCCCTCACAATTTCACATTAAGCCCAATCGTCATTGGCATTCCTCACAATCTCCCACAAAAGCCCGACCTCGCTCGGCAACCAATCATAAAAGTCCGACCTCGCTCGGCACCCACATTACAAAAAGCCCGATTTCGCTCGGCACCCACATTACAAAAAGCCCGACCTCGCTCGGCATTCAATCATCCAAAGCCCGACCTCGCTCGGCAACCAATTACAATCAAAGCCCGGCCTTGCTCGGCATCCAATCATTATCCCCAGTGTTAAACATGACATATGTTTATCCCACATTGGACTTCTTTCAAGGGATTCCCCAGCGAAATCCTCAGTAAATCAAAAGGGAATATCCCCAGTGAATCAAAAGCCCGAAAGGACGATTCAGAAAAAAAAAACAAAGAGGGTAGCATTCCCGGCGGAATCATCAGTTCTTCTCCCCGACGGATTAGCACGATCCCCGGTGGATTAACAAACTCCCCAGGAAGTCAACCTTTGTCCAAAACAGTCAAAAGCCCAATTGTCATTGGCACCTACTTACAAAAGCCCAACTACCGTTGGCATCTAAGGCTGGATATCAATCATGCTTCCAAAATGATCCTTATATCCCCAGCGAAACCACAAATAAAGCCCAATTTTTATTGGCATCCCTCCAGTGGAGTCTCAACCCCTAAAGCCCAATCATCATTGGCACAAATACAAAAAAGCCCGACCTCGCTCGGCACCCAACCAAAGCCCGACCTCGCTCGGCAATCAAAGCCCGACCTCGCTCGGCACCCTAATCAAAGCCCGACCTTGCTCGGCATCCAAATACAAATCAAAGCCCGACCTCGCTCGGCATCTAAACAAAACATAAACATTCCCGGCGGAATCACAAATTCTTTCCCCAAGCGGATTAACACGATTCCCCAAGTGAAGTAACAATTTCCCCATGAAGTATGCATTCCTTATCAATGGTTACGGCTTCACCCGTCCCTATTTTGGAGGTGTTCCCTACGACATCATCCCCATCAAAGATTACCGAGTGTTTGCCATGCGACGTCGGTCCACTTCTCATTTTACCGGTCTAAATCTTGTTTCACCAAGTTGTCGGTCATGCATTAAATCAAAACACTTAGGATATTTCCCAGTGCAAGCCAATCTTTCACACATCCCCAGTGGGAGTTATACAATCATACATTCATGCATTCATGCATTTGTACATTTGTACAATCATACAAATCATACAAACATACATTCATGCATATACTCATTCATGCATACAACATACCACAATATCATCTGTACATGGTTGCTTTAACCATCACGTTTCTTACCAATTTATCATAAACAATCTGCTTTTTTCTCAAGTGTCATCCTCCAATAATGTTACAAAATAAAGCCCAATTTTATTGGCATTCCCCAGTGAGTCATCATTCACAAATACCAAATCATAACCAAAGCCCGACTTTGCTCGGCATCCCGTCATAGTCACCAGTAAATATTCCCCAAGTGTCATCCCCAGTCCGTTTGGTCAAGTGATGTCACCCCTTTTATGCCAAGTGGCAGTTCTTTAACGAACAGCTTGTGCATATTCCCCAGTATTATGCCAAGTGGCAGTTCTTTAACGAACAGCTTGTGCATTCCTTTCTCCCCGATTGAAGGGGCAATTTTGTAAGGAACGGCTTGTCAGCCGCATCCTCACTGTCGTCAATGTAAGGTTCGGTAACCAATCCGGACAGTTGACATGCTTTTATTTCCTGTCGTCAATGTACGGTCCAGTAACCAATCCGGACAGTTGACATGCTTTTATTTCCTGTCGTCAATGTACGGTCCCGTAACCAATCCGGACAGTTGACATGCTTTTATTTCCTGTCGTCAATGTACGGTCCAGTAACCAATCCGGACAGTTGACATGCTTTTATTTCCTGTCGTCAATGTACGGTCCAGTAACCAATCCGGACAGTTGACATGCTTTTATTTCCTGTCGTCAATGTACGGTCCAGTAACCAATCCGGACAGTTGACATGCTTTTATTTCCTGTCGTCAATGTACGGTCCAGTAACCAATCCGGACAGTTGACATGCTTTTATTTCCTGTCGTCAATGTACGGTCCAGTAACCAATCCGGACAGTTGACATGCTTTTATTTCCTGTCGTCAATGTACGGTCCAGTAACCAATCCGGACAGTTGACATGCTTTTATTTCCTGTCGTCAATGTACGGTCCAGTAACCAATCCGGACAGTTGACATGCTTTTATTTCCTGTCGTCAATGTACGGTCCAGTAACCAATCCGGACAGTTGACATGCTTTTATTTCCTGTCGTCAATGTACGGTCCAGTAACCAATCCGGACAGTTGACATGCTTTTATTCCTGTCGTCAATGTACGGTCCAGTAACCAATCCGGACAGTTGACATGCTTTTATTTCCTGTCGTCAATGTACGGTCCAGTAACCAATCCGGACAGTTGACATGCTTTTATTTCCTGTCGTCAATGTACGGTCCAGTAACCAATCCGGACAGTTGACATGCTTTTATTTCCTGTCGTCAATGTACGGTCCAGTAACCAATCCGGACAGTTGACATGCTTTTATTTCCTGTCGTCAATGTACGGTCCAGTAACCAATCCGGACAGTTGACATGCTTTTATTTCCTGTCGTCAATGTACGGTCCAGTAACCAATCCGGACAGTTGACATGCTTTTATTTCCTGTCGTCAATGTACGGTCCAGTAACCAATCCGGACAGTTGACATGCTTTTATTTCCTGTCGTCAATGTACGGTCCAGTAACCAATCCGGACAGTTGACATGCTTTTATTTCCTGTCGTCAATGTACGGTCCAGTAACCAATCCGGACAGTTGACATGCTTTTATTTCCTGTCGTCAATGTACGGTCCAGTAACCAATCCGGACAGTTGACATGCTTTTATTTCCTGTCGTCAATGTACGGTCCAGTAACCAATCCGGACAGTTGACATGTCTTTTATTTCTTGTCGTCAATGGCAGTTCGGAATTCAACCCGACAGTTGACATTTTACTTTCTTGTCGTCAATGGCAGGTCGGAACAACCGACAGTTGACATTTTATATTTCCTTGTCGTCAATGGCAGGTCGGAACAACCGACAGTTGACATTTTATATTTATTTGTCGTCAATGGCAGGTCGGAACAAACCGACGGTTGACATCTTATTTCTTGACGTCGATGGCAGTTCGGAATTCAATCCGAACAGTTGACATTTTATTTCTTGTCGTCAGTGGCAGTTCGGCAACAACCCGAACAGCTGACCCTTGCATTCAATCCTTGTCGTCAGTGGCAGTTCGGCAACAATCCGAACAGCTGACATTTTACCCTTTTTGGTTCCCGTGGTTAATTGCCCACTCTCCCCAGTGAACAGTTCGGCAATAACCCAAACGGCTAACCTCTTTTCCCCAGTAGAACACTATCCCCAATAGAGTCGGATCCCGTTTCTTTAACGAACCCGGGTATCCCTTTGTCTCTGTTTGTCCCCAATCATGTCATCTTTTGCCGTTTTACATTTATACGTGCATCGCAAGCATTCATAACATTGCATCCATAACATTTTACTGTCAAAATTGGTCAAAAAATGGTGTACTCTGTATTTAAGTTTCTTCGACCCGTCGAATCAAAATTTCACCTTTTAATCTCCGTAGCGAAGAAACTTAAATAGGGGCATCTGTCATACCCCATTTTTTGACCCATTTTCATCTCGTTTTATTTATTGTCTCGTTTTACGCATTTTTTTAAAGCCGAGAATTCTCGTCGTTTCAGACGAAATTTCGGCAGGGAGGTATTTTAAAATACCTCATGTCAATTTTTGTCTCGTTTATTTATTTTATTTTTATTACTTTTTATCTTTACTTTTAATTTTAGTTTTTATTATTTATTGTCATTTATTGTTATTTTTATTATTACCATTATTACCATTTATTTATTTCTTTTTGTATTATTATTATCATTATTATTATTTATTACTATTATTATTATTATTATTTTCTATTTATTTTTTGGTCCAAGTCAACACAGTCCAAACAGCACTGTTCACGCCCCATTTTTGCTGGTTTTCATCATCACATTCTATCCAAAATCATCATCACAATCCTCAAATCCTATCCAAAATTCTGCAGAAACAGCTTGCAATCTTATCCTCTATCTCATGACAAGCAGGTCAAAAATCTCTATTTAACAGGGATCACATAACAGAAAAAAAAGAGGAGGGGGAAGAAATTTAGAACAAGGCAGTTTTTTTTTACAGCAAAACAAACTTCCCCCCCAACATCACAAACACATTTTCGCCCTAACCTCTAAACCCAACCCAACCAGCATCATTTTCGCACAACTACCAATTTTCGCACAAACAAACATCCAGTACCACAAACCACCAATTTTCGCAAACCACTACACCACAACACAGCAAAGCTTCACAAACCCACATATACACAAACACAAAGCCACGGCCAAGACTCATACACCACACAAACACGGCCAAGGCTCACGCAAACACACACAGCATTAGCACAAAAGCAAGGCAAAGAGTACAGAACCGCAAACAAACCAAGAGAGGAGAAAGGGTAAAATTTTTTTCTCATTTTTATCTCTAGATCTAGGGCTTTTGCTTGGGTTTTTGGTGATTTTGAGTAGAGAATCATGCTTAGAAGAAAGATTAGAGGGTTTTGATCGGTTTAGATTTAGGATTTGGGTGGTTTTGGGATTCCGGCGCGGTGGTGCCACCACCGGCCGCCACACCTCCGCCGGAACCCTAGCAGAGAGGGATGAGAGAAGTGAGAGAGAGGAGAGGTTCGGCCAAGAGAACAAGGGAGGAGAGAGAAGTGAGTGAAAAAATGAAAGAAAATTGTGAAGGGAAGGGTTTAAATACCCCTCCCTGATTCGGTGTGTGAGGGTGTACGCGTTAGCGTACACCCACGCTCTCCTGGCCCTCTGATCTTAAATCATGTGGCCCTGCTTTTTTCACCCTGTGATCTGATCAGGGCCGTCTGATTAATCAGACGGCCCAGATTAATTTACGAAAGCCCAATGCATTTTGGGCCTTTTCTTTCAATCTGATTTATTTTCTACTACCAGCACCCCCCAGGTTTATTTTTACACCTCCTTATTTCATTTCTTTTATTTATTTTCTTTGCAATTTATTTTCCTTTTTATTACTATTTCCTTTTTATTTGTTCTTTTATTTTTAACATCCCATTTATTTACTTATCATATCATCTCATGCATTTTATTTTTTTATTATTTCTAATTGTTCATTTTATTTTGCATTTTTCTATGTCATTAAAATATACATGCATTTAGGAACAAAGTATATAAATATGCATTGCATTATTTTTTCATTTTTCTTAGTTTAAATCATAATCCAAAAACAAAAACCTTTTCATTTTAATCCAACAATCGTTTTATTCTCTCGCGTTTAGTTTTTTTTATCGCACTTATTTTCTTTCTAAACTCCAAGTAAGAAATCAAAAACAAAAAAAACATTTCAAATATTCAAAACTTCATCAAAAATATTCTTCATTAACAAAGCCTCGGATTTCAAACCAAGCAACTTTCTTTTAATCAAACTTCAATCGATCTTAATCTTATTAGACTTTATTTTTTGCAATTAAAATTTATCAAATCATTCGCTCGCCACTTTGGCTTTTTTTTTTATCTTTCACAAACATTTTTAAGCTTTAAAATCAACATAACAAATCACTCGGCTTTTTAGCCCGAACTACATCGGTTTTGATCCCATTTGGGTATGTAGGCAAAGGACCTTGTCCTTCCAAACCAACCAAACAAAAATCATTGAAAACAACAAAAACATTTTCTTTTTTGAACAACAAGCTTGTTCATTTTGGTTGCAACAACTAATTTGAACAATTCATTCTTTTTTATTTTAAGTTCTAAAAAACGAGCGTTTTGACAGTTTACGTTTTTTTCTTAAAATTCAAAGCGAAACTTGAATGAAAAAGGGTGGTTTGACGTATGTCTCTCCTTTCCCCGATCGGATAAACACTTGACGTATGTCTCGTTGCTTAGACGATCGTCATTCTTTTCTAGCTTCCCCAAAAAGTACGTTTTCTCAAGTTCAAACAAAACATGAATGAAAAAGGGTGGTTTGACGTATGTCTCTCCTTTCCCCGGTTGTACGAATGCTTGACGTATGTCTCGTTGCTCGGACAATCGTCATTCTATTTTCAACGCGTCCAACGCATTTGAACCTTTCTTGGTCCCTCGCGACCAATTTTAACATTTTTTGGTCCCTCGCGACCAAATTGAACCTTTCTTGGTCCCTCGCGACCAATTTTAACATTTCTTGGTCCCTCGCGACCAAATTGAACCTTTCTTGGTCCCTCGCGACCAATTTTAACATTTCTTGGTCCCTCGCGACCAATTTTAACATTTCTTGGTCCCTCGCGACCAATTTTAACATTTCTTGGTCCCTCGCGACCAATTTTAACATTTCTTGGTCCCTCGCGACCAATTTTAACATTTCTTGGTCCCTCGCGACCAATTTTAACATTTCTTGGTCCCTCGCGACCAATTTTAACATTTCTTGGTCCCTCGCGACCAATTTTAACATTTCTTGGTCCCTCGCGACCAATTTTAATATTTCTTGGTCCCTCGCGACCAATTTTAACATTTCTTGGTCCCTCGCGACCAATTTTAACATTTCTTGGCCCCTCGCGACCAATTTGAACCTTTCTTGGTCCCTCGTGACCAATCCAACTTTTCTTGGTCCCCCGTGACCATTTTAAACTTTTCTTGGCCCCCGCGGTCAATTCAAACATTGTACGCCTTCGTGCGTTTGTCATTTTGGCCCTTGTGGTCAATCCGAACTTGTCGTGCCTTTGCATGTTTTCTTTCAACTTTTACGCCTTGTGCGAGTTTATCGCCTTAATGTGCGTTCGTCTTTTTTACGCCTTGTGCGAGTTTATCGCCTTAACGTGCGTTCGTCTTTTTACGCCTTGTGCGAGTTTATCGCCTTAATGTGCGCTTGTCTCCTTCATCATTTAAAGCTTTTACGCCTTTGTGCGTTTTCAAACTTTTTTCTTCAAGAACTACGTAAGCTTTGAATTCTCCGACTACCGGGAGATACGTAGGAGCAAGATTGACGTCTTGTCAAGCCCGTTATTTAAAAATCTTTTTTTTCTCTTTTTTCTATTTCGTTTGTTTTTATCTCTTTCTTCACCTCACGTTTTATTTACTTGTTCATTTACATATATATATATAATTAAGCGTGCAAGCAAAACGTCAAAAAAAACATTTTAAGCCTAAGCCAACTAAGAGGTTCCCGTTGAGTACAACGGATGTGAGGGGTGCTAATACCTTCCCCTCGCATAATCGACTTTCGAACCTAAAATCTCATTCAAAGGTAATTTCGAACTTTTTTTCCTTTTTCCCCGAAAAATTAAAAGTTCAGTCGTGATTTAAATTTAGTGATTCAACGCTAGTCAATAGCTTGACATCCGAAATTCGACGCGACACAAGGGATAATAGGAATGTGTCAGTACATTCAAGGCCTCAGATAGGCCTAAGGGGGTTCAGATACCCAACATGATTACGTGGCTTATGAGAACGATAAGCTTAGAACCTTATATTATAGGTTAAGTATCACATGATTATTCACGTGATGAATGCATCAGATATGCATATGTTCAAATGTTGTATCAGATATACATATGTCAAGTTAAGATTATATTATAAGATTATGTTAACGTGTTCATCAGACTCCGGATTATGCCGGATGGGATTTCTCCGAAAGGGCTATCCACACATATGTTAAAAGGTTAAACATGTCCATCAGGCTCCGGATTATGCCGGATGGGACTTCACCGAGAGGGTTGTCCACATGTAAGGTTTAAGCATGTTCATCAGACTCCGGATTATGCCGGATGGGACTTCTCCGAGAGGGTTGTCTACATGCAAGATAAGTTGTGTTCAACAGACTCCGGATTATGCCGGATGGGACTTCTTCGAGAGAGTTGTCCATACAACGATAAGAGGAGTCCGGTGATTAGCCTCAGATAGGAATTTTCACCGGTTATCAGGGGAATGTGCTTCGGGGTTACTCCACTCGGGGGCATTCCATAAAATGAACTCAGATAATTATTGTATGTTCAACGCTAACTTTCTAACTTTATGTTAAAGTAAGATGTATATGTAATTATTACATAAGTTTATGTCAAGTACTGTTCAGATAACAGTTAACAGAAAGTGATCATAGGATGTCCCCAAATCACTAGGTATGAGATTATGTTATTAGGCAGAACTACCTATCAGGCAGGTATCAGGTGGTGATTTTAGGAGTCCCCTCGATCACCAAGTTATCAGGTTATAGTCTAGATTTCATGACTATTCAGTTATCAGGCTCAGACAGTGATCCTAGGTTTCCCCTTGATCACTAGTTTAGCAGGATGTAGTTTAGATATTATGACTACACAGGATAGCAGGAACAGACAGATATACCCTATATGGGAACGGTTAAAGCTTGGCGATTATAGGAATCCCCGAGATCGCAAAAAGTAGGCATGGTAACCCTAGGTTCCCTGAGGTTGCCAACAGTAGGTTGGGTGGAGCTCACTGGGACATTATGTCTCATCTCATTCCTTCTGGTGCAGGTTTTCAGGTTAGCACGAGGTTCTTGAGGATGATCATCAGGGAGACGTTGGATGGAGTGCAATTGCTCGTCATGTATCAGCTCAAGATCTTATCAGACTTTTGTTTATGTATTTATTATGGTACTTGAAAGGTTGTATAAACGAGCAAAATTTGTAGTCATTCAGTTGTGTTGTTTTATTATTATTGAAAACCTTGATGTATCCAGTATCAATTTAATGCACATGCTAATATTCTAGATAAAATTAGTATGGGTGTTACAATGATGATTCTATCTTTTCATTAATTGAACAATGGTTTTTTATTCACCGACCAAGGTTCGACCTTTCTATCAAATTGGATATAACTACAGTGAGACTTAACTCTTTATCAGATGAATGAACTATAATGAGCCCTTCTTTTGGATTAAATGAACTATAATGAGCCTTAACTTTTTATCAGTTAAATCGTGATTTAATTTTTTAACAAAGGTTCAACCTTTCTTCTGCATCAGGTAACCCAAAATAAAACTCAACATGCGATCAATTAAAATAGGGCAAATTACACTCTCATCCCCTAAAAAAAAGTTTGAATTGCACTCCTTTCCTCCCCTCTTAAGTTAAAATATACACTTCCCTTTGAAAAATAAAACTTATACTCCCCTCCCCCATGAGATGCTTGAATTACAACCCCCTCCCTCCCTTAATAATTAAATATGCACTACACTTTAATCTTTTTAACATAAATAAATATTTTTACGATATCTACAAAAGTCTGAGCTTTCTTCTGAATTGGATTAACTATTGTGTGACTTAACTCGTTATCGATCGAATTGTTGTTAGTTATTTTCTGTCAATGGTTTGACCTTACTTGTATATCAGATGAACTATAATGAGACTTAACCCGTGATTAGTCGAAATGTGGTTTGTTCCTTTTTTGACAATGATTTGAAATTTATTCTTGAATGTATGAGCTACAATAAGACTTAAATAGAGATCAGTCAAACTGCAGTTATCACATTGACCGAAAAAGGTTCGACTTCTCCTGAATTGAATGATATATTATAAAAAATCGTTAAGGAATATATTTTGTATTTGTTGTAATGAAATAATTATTTTTTTTATTTTTATCATATCTAATTTTTGTTTAAATATATTTATTCCATTTTATAAATACACATGTCTTTCCTATCATGATTTTATTTAATTTTCTCTTATATATACTATACTACTAAAAAATTGCTAGTATCTTTCAAAAAAACTGCTAGTATCTTATTTTCTTTCTTTTATCTTTCTTTCATCAATAAAAAAAAAGTAAAGAAAGTAGAGACTAAGTTGTCTCTGTTTATATTTCTGGGGAAATAAAAGTGAATTATATATTTTTCAAAGACTATATTTAATATTAGGTCTTATAATTTTTCTCAGGAACTAAAATGAGTCTTCGTTTTTTTTTTAACTTGTCAAAAAAAATATTTGTTTAGGTTAATAGCATTTAGTCATCTTATAAATAAAATAAAATAACGTTTAGACTAATATTGATAGATACAAGCATGTGATAATTTATAATAATCTAATTAATAAAAAAATAATCTAATTGATGTCCGAAAAAATAAAGTTTTGGAATGTTGTTTTTTTTTCTTCGGATCCAAGCTTAAAAAAACAAGATATGGTGTAAAAAAATTTGTAGAAAAATAAAAATTTGAAACAAAAAACAGTAAAGATAAACAAAATTTGTCTAAACAATTGAAATGTGGAAATAAAATATCTCATTAAATTTTTTGATTGGAAAGATAAAAGCACATTAATTGAATATCGGGTAAATATGCAAATAACAAAAATTCTATGTAAAAATTCTTTCCATATTTGATTTAGTTAATAAAGTATATTTTGCTCAATTTGATTGGTTGATATCATGAAAGGTAAATTACTCTCAAATCATGAGAGGGTAACATACCATATTTCTAAAACATTCATATGCAAAAATAAAGAATATATCCCAAGCCATCGATGAGAGCTAGAGAGAGAGCGCGCGGCGGCAGTCGTGGGTTTAACCACGACCACCACACCGGCATTCTTCGCCGGAGGTGAGGTTTTATGGGAGGGGAGGGGAGCCTGTCAGGGTGACACATATTGGAGGGATAGGGATGATGAATGGACTGTTGTGAGTTCGAGACGTCGGAAAACATTTCGACCGGGTGATAGAGGACAGAACAGATCACGGGGTTCTTCTCGGCATGGAGGATTGGGTTGCGACAGGTTTCAGGAGCTAGGATCTGATCGGCAAAGGAATTCAGGGTTCGACCGCGCTTATGGTGATTATTTGGATCAGTATCGGTTTTTAGAATATGACAGGGACTGTGCGCATAACAGTTTGGCTTGGCAAACACGTAACAGTGCTCGGTCTCGGCCTCGTCGGATACGTGACAGCAAACATGATCACAGATCCTGTGTAAGTGGTGTGCGCAATTCCCGTGTCCATCATGGCCACACCTATTACCGTGACAGCAAAAGTGATCACAGCTCTAGGTTTAGCAGGTCAATAACCCGTAAGCAGCTAGCCTTGCCACACTTACACCAGCAACATCAACATGCCTCGCCACACTTACATGAGCAACAGCAGCACCATTCCTTAAAGAAGTCTGTTGCTTCTCAAGGTACTATGTCAATGGCTACTTTTTATTTTACCAATTTTTCCTGATCATATACAGTATGTAACACTGAGACAAGGGTTTGAGGTTTGCGGCATTTTAACTGATCTTTATGTTTCACGACATAGAAACTGTAAGAACTAAAAGTAATTTCAAAAACTTGAAGATAATTTCATTCTACTTCAAAATAAAGTTTCTTATACAATATATAGAAAAACATAAAAGGTGAACAATAGGACAGCATAGTAGTCTGTCACCTAACCATGCTTCTGCAGAGGTAAGTTCAACAACTATATTAAAAACAAAAGATAACATAAAATATCACAAAATACTATTGTGTACATCTGAAATCTCAATGTCTTAACACTCCTCCTTGAGATTTTGGATGGACACTCCAAGCAATCCTCGAAACTTTTCAAACTTAGCTCTTGGAAGAGATTTAGTCAATATATCAGAAACTTGTGAGTCGGAACAACAATGAATAAGCTTGATCTCTTGATTTTTGACAGCCTCGCGTATGGCATGGAACTTCACTTGAATATGCTTGGTTTTTCCATGTTGAACTGGATTTTCAGCAATAGCAATTGCTGATTTACTATCACAATAAATCACAGTTGCTTCCAGCTGTTGTATCCCCAAATCATGGAGTATTTTCCTCAACCAAATAGCTTGGTTTGTTGCTGCCGCTACGGCTACATACTCTGCTTCAGCTGTGGATTGAGCTACAATTTCTTGCTTCCTCGAGTTCCATGAGAACATGCCAGAGCCTAAGGAAAAAGCATAGTCTGTAGTACTCTTCATGTCATCAATATTTCCAGCCCAATCACTATCAACATAGCCTAACAAACTTCCATTTTCACTTGGCTTGTACCATATCCCGAATTGAGTAGTACCCTTAACATATCTAAGTACCCTCTTTGCTGCAGCAAAATGTGTCTTAGTAGGACTCTGCATAAATCTTGAGAGTAAGCTTGTTGCATACATAAGATCAGGTCTAGATGAAGTAAGATAAAGTAGACTTCCAATCAAACTTCTATAATGAGAAGCATCAATTTTTTCAGCTTCATCTTCCTTTGAGAGTTTCAAATTCCACACCAAAGGAGTTGGAGCAGATTTGCAGCTTTCCATTTTAAACTTTTTCAAAACTTCACGAGCATACTTCACTTGATTCAAAAAAATTCCACTCTCAGATTGATGCACTTCCAAGCCGAGAAAATAGTTCATTTCCCCTAAGCTAGACATCTCAAATTGGTTTTTCATCTCCTCCATAAGTTGATGTACTTCTTGTTGATTATTGCTTGTTACTAGTAAGTCATCAACATACAAAGAGACAATTAAGGAACCACCATCCAACAATCTGTTATCAATCTTGATTTGTTGGGAAGAGGCTGCTGCACTTGAAACCTGAAATGATTAATGGTTATGCACGAAAACTCAAAGCGTATGGGGTTGCCACACTAACCTTTAGGTTCGATTCGCCCCCACCAATAACTTTATATTGGATGCAATAGGAATGTCCAGCGAATCCCCTTCAGGATACTATGAGTTCCTTGATGTGTATTGCACAATCACACCAAGCGTATCTCCTAACAATATTTGACAGAAATATGTTTCCAACAATTCACTCATGCATTAGAGAATTGATGGATGATTTAGAGTATGAGAATGTGGGAGAATTTGACTGTAATTGATGTCAAAAACGTGCTCCTTCTGATACACAAATGTCATGCATTTATAGTGCATCATATGCCCCTTCATATGAGAGAATGCAACTTTTAATCAAAAGTTACAACCATATACATTCAACTTTTGGCTTGAATCAATGCAATGATTCATGATTTATCAGTAAATGATAACTTCCCAATGTATACAAGTCATTCCCATGAAGAGTTACAACTTTTGGAACCCAAAACTATGAGAAAAAGTGCAGAAAAACACATCCAGTCCCGTGGTAATCGATTACCATATGCAGGTAATCGATTACCCAAAGTCTCTGTTTACCGTTTGCAAATTTTGCTTGATGTAATCGATTACATCAATATGGTAATCGATTACCATGTGTAATTTTCTGTTTTTCAGTTTTTCTCACCTATTTTGGAAATCTCCAACACAATCTTCTTACATAAAGAGTTGCATCATTTTCACTCCTTTTGAATCCTTGATTAAGAAAGTGGCTATAAAGCTCCTTTTGTTGTACCAAGCTCTAGGGGTCTGTTTCAGCCCATACAAAGCTTTATGAAGCTTATACACCTTGTCTTCCTTCCCTTCTACCAAAAAACCAGCAGGTTGAGCAACATAAATTTCTTCATCAAGGTTTCCATTTAAGAATGCTGATTTGACATCTAAATGCCAAATCTTCCACTTCATTTGTGCTGCCAACGCTACAAGAATTCGAATAGTATCCATCCTTGCTACCGGTGCAAATGTTTCTATGTAGTCAATCCCGGATTGTTGAACATAGCCCTTGACAACAAGCCTAGCCTTGTATTTGTTGATGGATCCATCTGGGTTCATCTTTACCCTATAGACCCATTTCACTCCTATGACATTCTTGTCTCTAGGCTTGTCAACCAGCTGCCATGTCTTGTTCTTTTCAATGTTGTCCATCTCCTCTTTCATAGCCTGGTGTCATTCCTCAACTTTACTAGCATCTTCAAAGTTGGTAGGTTCAAGGACAACACTATTGCATCTTTGATAAATCTCTGAAAGAGGTCGGGTACCTCTTATAGCAAAGTCATCACCAACTTCTTCATCTTGATCTTCATTTATATCCTCGAGACAAGGCAAAGTTGAACCTCTATCAACTTGAGAGGTCTCTCAATTCCAATATGCATCTTCATCCACTTTAACATCTCTGTTAATGAAAATTTTATTTGAATCAATTCCATAAACTTTATAGCCCTTAGATTTTGAGCTATAGCCTATTAAAATTCCTTTTTCAGCCTTTTCATCCAATTTGCTTCTTTTCACATCTGGTATGTGAGTGTAGCACAAAGAACCAAACACTTTTAGATGCTTGATAGACGGCTTGATGCCTCCCCAAGCCTCAATAGGTGTCATCCCCTCTACAACCTTTGTAGGAAGTCGATTTTGGAGATAGACAACAATGTTTATTGCCCCTACCCAAAAGGACTTTGGCAATTTCTTCTCAAAAATCATGCATCTAGCCATTTTAAGGACGAATCTATTCTTTCTTTCAGAAACTCCATTCTGTTGAGGCGAGTAGTTGGCTGTAAGTTGACGTTCAACACCCAAATCATCACAAAATTTATTGAATTCTGCAGAAGTATACTCCGTCCAGTTGTCAGTTCTGAGTTTCTTCAATAAACAACCACTTTGATTTTCAACAAAGACCTTAAACTTCTTAAAAACAGAAAAAACCTCAGATTTTTGTTTTAGAATATAAACCCAAGTCATCCTTGTAAAATCATCAATAAAAAGAATAAAATACTTGCTTCCATTGAGTGAAGTAGTATTCATAGGTCCACAAACATCTGAGTGAACCAATTCAAGTTTTTCACTTGCTCTCCATGTTGCTGAACTTGGAAAAGGCAACCTATGTTGCTTACCAAGTTGACAACCTTCACACACCTCTGAACAAGTTTGAATATTGGGCAAGTCTTTGACTAACTCATGCTTTTGAGCAAACTGGATATATTTCAAATTATAGTGGCCAAATCTTTTGTGCCAACGCTTAGAATCAACTTCTGCCTTAGTCATTTTACATTCATGTTCAGAAACTAAATTCCAGTTAATAGGAAAACTTCTTTTTCTCATATCTACTTCAAATAATTCATGACCATTAACATCAGTTACCACACAACTTCCTTCTTTAAATAACAAGCAATAGCCTTTTTGCATCATTTGGCCCACACTCAACAGGTTTTGATCAAGTTCAGGAACTAAAAGTACATCAGAAATGTATTTAATACCTGTTGCAGTGTGAATTTTCACCGTTCCTCTACCTGTGATGGCAACTTTCTCTCCATTTCCAATCTTTACAGATCCTGCAGCGGGTTTGAGCTCCGAAAACAGTTCTGGTTTGCTAGTCATGTGTTGCGTGCAGCCACTATCAATAAACCATGTGTCTCCATCCTCCAAACTTCTTGTAGTCTTGGCCATGAACAAGAGTTCTTCACTATCCTCAGTTTCAGTTACATTTGCCTTTTGAGAAGTATGATTTTGTTGATTTTGTTGCTGATGTTTCAGCCTACAAAACCTCTCAATATGCCCAATTTTATTGCAATATCTACATTGAAATGGTGGTGGTGTTTTTCCCTTGTACCAACAATCACTTTCCTTGTGGCTAGTTCTTTTTGCAAATTCTACATTTTGAAAATCTTTCCTTCTTCTTTGTATCTTTCCCAGAATGCTCTCCAACAAATTTCTTTTCACCTTTGGTTGCTATGGCTTTTCCCTTGTGTTTGACTTGTAAGGCTGTTTCTGTTGCTTCCTCTTGTCTCAAAAGTCTTCTCTGCTCTTGAGCTTGAAGAGCATTTATAAGCTCTGTTAAGCTTATCTTAGAAAGATCTTTTGATTCTTCAAGTGAAGAAATCTTTGATTTGAATCTTTCAGGTAAAACCACCAAGACGTTTTCTACAATTCTGCTATCAAGAAATTGTTCTCTCAACAATCTGATTTGATTCACAACTTTCATAACTTTCGTCATGAAATCATTTATGTTTTCAGCCTCATTCATCTTCAAGGCTTCAAACTCTCTTTTGAGATTTAGAACTTGCATCTGCTTGGTTCTTTCATTCCCAAAAAACTCTTCTTCTAGCTTTTCCCAAACTTGCTTTGTTGTCTCCAAGTGTGAGATTCTCATGAAAACATCATCATTCACAGCAGAGTGAAGGATGGTAAGAGCCTTAGCTCTCTTGGCAACTTGCTCACTGTGGTATCTCATTTGAGCAACAGTTGGATTTTCTTGCAAAGGTGGTGGTTCAGCAGTTGTTTCCACCACTTCCCAAAGATCATAAGCCCTCAAATGAGTCTTCATCTTCACAGACCAAATTTCATAATTCTTTCCTGTAAATACAGGAGGTGCTGGAAGGGTAGTATTGTTTGAAGCCATCAAGAAAAATGGTTGGGTGTCAAGAAAGCAAGTTTGATTTTCTGAATTTCTTCTCTATTGTTTTTTCTGGTTTTCTCTCCAAATGGGTTTTATGTTCCTCTCTAAAAATGGTTTCAGGTTTTTAATCACAGGCCCTTTAGAACAAAGAAGCTCTGTATACCATTTGTAAGAACTAAAAGTAATTTCAGAAACTTGAAGATAATTTCATTCTACTTCAAAATAAAGTTTCGGATACAATATATAGAAAAACATAAAAGGTGAACTGTAGGACAACATAGTAGTCTGTCACCTAACCATGATTACAAAGTCTTAAACACTCCAACAAGTATGGGTCACCATACTTCTACAGAGGTAAGTTTAACAACTATATTAAAAACAAAAGATAACATAAAATATCACAAAATACTATTGTGTACATCTGAAATCTCAATGTCTTAACAGAAACAAAAGAGGTCAGCTGTTTGGTTTTGTGCGTTTCACTAATGTTGGAGATGTTGCTAAATTGAACAAGGCTCTAAATAATGTTGTCTTTGGCCACCTTAAGGTTTGGGCAAACGTCGCACGTTTCGATAGGTTTGGCGGTGTAAGTAATAAACATTGCGAGGGAGAAAAAAGTAAGTGTATTGAGGGAGATAAGAATGAGCTTGAGGGAGAACAAAGTAAGATCTTTTAGGGAGTTGTTTGTAAGCACTCTGAGGGAGAAAAAAGTAAGCCTGAGGTAGACAGAAATTTCAAGCGCAAGAGTATTATTACTCGATCAAGGAAGGAAGAACTTGAGTTGGTGAAAGAAGAAGCACGAGCTAGTCAGTCCGAGCGTGAACGACTTAGATTAGAAATTGCTAATGATAAACAACATGTGATTAGTGATGTAGCTGAGAAGGTTGGGTTAGGCGTTTCTTATGTTGATGTTACTGCTGGGAAGTTGAAAAATCCTGAAAACGCTTTTGGTGTAAAGAAGTATGTCCGGAAATTTTCTTCTGATAAAGAAGTTCTAGAATGGGCAACTAGGGGAGCTATTGCACGAGTCTTGAATGGTGAGCATATTTTTTTAGTCCAACAAAAAATTAAAGATGTTGGGTTCGAGAATGTCAGATTTATACCAATGGGTGGCGATAATGTGTTCTTGACTGTTTCCGACAAAGATGATATCATGACTGTTATTACAAAAGCTTATGAGTTTTTTAATTTATTCTTTTCAGGCATTCGTCGTTGGTCCAAGAATGATGAATTAAAATATGAAAGAGGTGCGTGGTTGCGACTTTATGGCATTCCTTTACATGCTTGGAACGCTCAGTTTCTCAACTTATGTTCCTCGTTATTTGGAAGACTTTTAAAAATTGACTTGTGCACCACAAATCTTGAACGGTTAGATTTTGCTTGCATCCTTATTTCTACCACTTCATTGGAGGAAATAAACTTGATGGAAGAATTCTTGATTGATGATAAGTGTTTTAAAGTTAAATTTGTTGAAGAATTAGAGCTTGGCCTCCCGTCTGATGTTTGTTTTGAGGATTTTGAACCGAATTCGACTTTGGAGTTTTCAAATCTGGATGATGCACCGGAACATGATCATATCATTGATTCCTTGGTTCACGAACTCAAGGAAGTCTGTGACAATTCTCCCAAGCTTCCAACACTTGACAAGGGCTGTTCAACTGACAAGAATTATTCTCCTTCTAATTCTTCTATTGCAGGTTGTTGTGTTAAAGTGCCTAAGGACCAATCAGCTGAGCATGTTCACGCTAACTTGTCACATAATATGGATGGCTCTACAATTTTTCCCAAAACCACTCATCAACACTCATGCGGTTACTTCTAATTTTCCTTCCGCAGAAAAAATTCAACCACCTATCTCTGGACCTTGGAGCATTGAAAGGATCAATTATCACATCAAAACGGTTGACAACACAAGTAATTCTCCGACCCCGAATCTTCAACCATCTAACCGTTCTACAGCTTTAAAAGGAAGGCGTATCTCAAAATCCCATCACCGTGACCCATCTTTCTTAAGCTTACACCGTATTGCTAGAATGTCAGCTGAGGATCGTCATGCCATGATACAGTTACTTAAACGTTACAAGAAGAAAAATAGAGATTTCTCTTCAGACAACATCTCAAATGCAGAATCCTTGGGGGTTGACAAGTCTTCAACATCCTCAAATAGTGACTGGAAAAATTGGTTAATCTTACATGATAAAACTAAAAGTACAGCTCAAGATGTAGTAGACATCATCAATTCTATTGGGTTACAGTCTGCTAATATGGGAGGTATGGTGAGGAAGGAGGAACTATAGGCAATGGAGAAAGATCAGCGTCGGTGTGGTGGAATAATTTGCTTAGCATTCAGATGGGCGCTGGAGAGGTGGTTGGAGGTTGGTTTAGTGATCACGTACGGCATGAGGTGGGGGATGGCGTAGGAACTTTATTTTGGTGGGATCCTTGGTTAGACGGAGGGATTTTGAAGGATAGATATTTAGTCGTCTTTTTTAACTTTCGGATAATAAATTGGCAACTATGGCAAACATGTTTTCTTTAGGCTGGGGGAGGGAGGTGAGGCGTGGAAATGGCGGCGTAGGTTAATGGCTTGGGAGGAAGAATTGGGGAGTGCATATTGTGCGCTTTTATTACCAATTGTTTTGCGGGATAATGTGAATGACAGGTGGACTTGGCAACTTCATGCCTCTTCAAGATACAATGTTGCTAGTGTTTACAACTTTCTAACATCAAGAGAACAAAGTTTCAATAATGATCATACTTCAATCATTTGGCGCAAGGAGGTTCCTCTAAAAGTCAACATTTTCGCCTGGCATTTATTGCGTAACCGACTTCCAACAACAGACAACTTAATTAGAAGAAGGGTTTTGCAACCGAATACATTTCTTTGTTCAGGCAGTTGTGGGTTTGAAGAGAACATTGATCATCTTTTTTGCATTGTGATTTTCTTGGTCAAATTTGGAACGGTATTTCTACTTGGCTAGGATTGGCTTCGGTCAAGCCAGCTACTGTTCATGAACATATTCTTCAATTTCGTTCGCTGGGTGGCTTCTAAAAAACCATTAATTCTACTTTTTACTTGATTTGGCTCTCTTGTATTTGGATTGTTTGGCGTGACAGGAACTCTAGAGTCTTCCAACAAAAGGGAAATTCTATTCATCAACTTATAGACAAAATTAAGCTACAATCCTTCTGGTGGTTGAAGGCAAATCATCCTAATTTCGCTTTTAATTACCACACTTGGTGGATTGATCCTCTTCTGTGTTTAGGACTTGCTACTTAGCTTCTTTTCATTTCAGTGTTTTGGTGTTCTTAGCCGAGCCAGTTGTGACTTTAGCGCTAGTTGTCGTTGTTTTTGGAAACTTGATGTAACAAATACTTTCTTTTTTTAGTTCTCCTCTGGCACTCCTTGTGCTTGAGAGACTTGTTGGAACAAAATAAGTTTAAATAATGCCTCTTGAGTTTTGATGATAACAAGGTATTAAAAAATCAATTGGATATGCTAATATTTGTTCAAGTGTGCAGGACCATAGACAAAAAATTATATTGATTCAATCATGTATTGTTTCTAAAAGAACAAATAAGGAGCAAAGAATTTTCAAGAGAAGTTTTGTTCCAAGTCAGAATCTGAAGATCGGAAGCTGAAGACTCAGACTCTGATGGTCAGACTCTGAAGGCAACCTCAGAAGCTAAAGACCCAGACTCTGATAGTCATATTCTCAGGAAGCCAGACACAAGAAAGCTGAAGACGTTTGGTACTGAAGCATCTGCAAGTTCAGACATGGTGGCTCTGAAGGTTCAGAAGTCAATGGATGTCACTTTCAGAAAAGGACAATAGTACAAACCATACCTCCAACATTTCCATGTGCATGTGTACGTTGCTGCAAACTGTGTCTCCTTGGAAAAGAACGGTTCATTCCATATCAAGGAAAGGATTCAAATTCATTCCTTAATAGGACATTAACCAAATCAAGCAACAAATCATTGGTGATTGATCAAGCTTCTCAAACGACTCTTTGATGTGTTGGCACTCTCTTCAATGTCTCTTTTCAACCTCTATATAAAGGATTGAAGATTTGAAGAATTTACAAGACTCTACAACATTTTGAAAGTGCTAAAATTCTATCAAATTGAATTTTGCATCAAACTCTTAGAATTTCTTAACAACTTTTATATCTTAGAAATTCTTAAGTCCTAGAGTCTGAACTGTGTTGTATTTTGTGAACACCTTTGATTGTATATCAAGTGTTCAATCCAAACATTTTTTCTTTGTATTCTTTGTTTGTAAGAAGTCTCTTGCTTGTGTGCTTGAGCATTTGTAATTTGTGTGATTATAGTGAAAATCTCTTGTAAGTGACAAGGGGACTGGACTACTTCCGGATTATGGAAGGAACCAGGATGATTGCTTTGTGTCTTTCTCTTCTCTCTCTCTCTCTCTCTCTCTATCACTTTTATATCCGCTGCACTTGACTCTGAACATTGCTTCAGATTCTGAACTCTATCAGAAGTTGAACTTTGATCTTAGTTAAAAAGAAGAAAAAGCTAACACAATTCAACCCTCTCCCCCTTCTTGTGTTTTTCTCACCTTCAAGACTAAGTTTTTCGGTAATTTAATCCATTTTAGCTTCTTCAAAAAAAACATTCATAGGCAAAACAAAAGTAACAAATTGTTCCCATGATTTTATAATTGTTTTGATATTGGAGTTATTATTGTAGATAAGTATATAATTAAGTGTTAGTAAAAAAAATCACTATAAATAGCAGTCACTTGGGTAGAACAAACATACAAAGTCATTTCACATTCATTGATCTTTCAAAATTTAACTTGTGTTGTTTTCATTATTTTTTATAAAAGCAATCTCTCTTAAAAATGATTTCGTTGTTAACATAACTCATAGAAAACAATTATGAATATTAGTTGTGAGGGTTATGCAGGTTTGAGTTGTTCAAAATTACCAAAATAAGAAACTTATTGTTTCTATAAAGTTGGTTTTAATAGATGAACATCCATTTTGATAATATTGTTTTAATGATTTTGTATTTTCTTAAGAAAATTATAATGTCTTTGTTAGGCGTAAAATTTGGTGCGCAAGATCAAAGGATAGATTCGACTGGATCGAAAAGTCGAAATTCCCATTTGGAACAATGGGCCTAGTGGACTACGGCCCAAATAGCAAAATTCAGACCCAAGATTTCGAAACTTGGCGCGCGAAAGAAGAAAGTGCTTCGAAGAAGTGGAGAACGTGGGGAAACACGTGGAAGAGTCCAAAGCGTAGGATCGAAGTGGCGGTTTGAGTTTTGTCTGTAGTATATATAGTGATTTCTTAGAAGAAATCGAGGTCACAATTTTCATATACAAACTTCTCCCAAAACTTCCGAGTACTCATGCAATCGAAAGAAAGGAATTCCAAGGAGAAAATGTATGATTTGTGAACCGTCTTTATTGTAATCATTTTTACATTTAATGCAATTTACTTTCACGCAATTTATATTGTTCTTTCTTTACAATTCGTTTCTTTACTACGAATGTTAGTTTAACTTTGAGGCGATTCAGAGTTGAAACATTTTCTCCTTTTAAGTTTTCTTAAACGAAAATCACATAATCTGTTTATCACTTTGATGAACATAACAAGTTTTCTAAAAAGCAAAGCACAAAATTGTCTTAAGATTTCTAGTTGATCTTGCAAGTGTAAAATACTTAAACTAGCGGTTGTTTACCAAAATCCCAGCGTAAACAGCCTTATTATTTACTATGTATGGAGACAGAATTAGAACTTCTATGCGAATAAACATTAATCTACAAATTCAAGAAGCAATATCGATATTTAAACATGATTTAGTCGCCGTAGGAACATGCATTCATTTACACTAGCAATTGATATTTTTAATGATTTTTGTGATAAATACTTAATTATTAAGTGACTAAATATAGCAACAAATTTAGCAAATTTATATAATCAAAGTTAAATGCTTAACATTAGATGTGTTTTATATGCAAATGCCATGACTGAGGTGTCTATTAAAGGGATTACAATAGAGATGGCACAAGAACCAAGATGACTATTATTAAATTGGATTGAAACGTGTGAGCCTAAATTATTTTTTGAATTTTTTAAAGAAAAAGAAGTTTAATTATCAAACATTTGTGTATATTATTGGTCTATTAAAAATGCAAGAGATGATTAAAATATCATTGATGGTTGGTATTGGAATATCTTTAGAATTCAAAATGTAATTTTGATACATCTTTCTTCATACACACAACTTAAAACATGCATGTTTATACAAGGGAGAAAATATATCAATATGACATTAAAAGAGATGGTGAATAATAGCTACAATATATTTATTAAAAAAAAACGACAATATATACATTGTGCTAATAAATATTTACGTTTGTAAATAGATGACTTTGCAAATACGTAGATGCATGTTGATTACAAGCTAAGAATTGACGTCCACAAAACAAGAGTAATTTTTTTTTACATCATCTTATGTCATGTGTTCATTTCTTTCCATCAAATTTGTCTTGCACATTAGCAATATAGATCAATGATAACTTAGAAGTATGAATTAACATATAACTTAAGTGCAAGTCTTATTATATTGAGTTAAAAAAATCACTGCAAAAACAAAATATGTCTCTTAAACATTACATCATCCTATGGCATGTATGCATTTGATCTTTCCATTAAATTTGTCCTACATAAAAGCAATATAGAGAAATGATAACTTAGAAAGTATGAAATAAAATATAACTAAGGGAAAGTATGAAATAAAATATAACTAAGGTGTAAGTCTAAAAATCACTATGCAAAAACAAAATATGTATCTTAAATATGATTTTATTATTGACATATCTCTTAAGAAACAATCATGGATATTGGTTGTGAGGATTTTATGTGTTTGGATAGTTTTAGATTATCAAAGTAAGAAGATTGTAACCCCCATACTGAGAAGAACATTTCTTTAAATGTTTAAATTTTGAGTTTGATAATCAAACCCACTATAAAAAAATGTTCTTACCTTCTTTTAAACCTTGTGAGCTAAAAATGGTTAAGAAAATTGTACATCAAAATGATGATTTTGCAACAATAGCTTTAGAACATGACAGCTAATTAATTTTCCTATTTGTGGTTCCATGTTGATATATGATTAAGATTAAGATATGTTAACGGTTTGTTTAACATGTGCAATATTTTATTGAAAACTAAAAATAGCAATTTTTTTATTGAAAATCATAATTATTTATTAAAAAAAATTATATATTTAATATAAAATATACAAGTTCCAATACAAACTTACCACTTTGAACTTCTTAACGTTTAAATTTGCACGTGATAGAAAAATTCATATAAATATGTTCTATGTAAAGGACAACCACATGTTAGTGTCAAGGGTTGGAAATTTGCTTAGTTGAATTGAGCAGCCAAGTTCCAGCTAGGGTTAGCAGCCACTAGAGTTCTCACTTCAGCTCATCTTCTTCATAGATGAGCATGAGTGCTAGTTCTTAGTGAATTAGAGTTAAGATTACTTGGGTGATGCTTATGCTCACCACTTTCCTTGTTTGAGTGTAATCTGTTCATACTCTTCTTTATCTATTAATTTAGTTTTTTCATGATTTCATCTATGTCTTCTTTTATCTTTGTTTTTGTGGTTAAGCACTTCATGAGTTATACCCCTTTTAATTTAGCATTTTTAGCCTTCTTTTAAACAAATTGTTTTAACGCTAATCTTTGAAAGTAAAACTTGATCAATTTTTATTTTTATTGTCAAATTCCTCGATAGTGGAAGGAGATGTGAATGGAAATGTTTGTTTAATATGAGTTACATCCCTAAGTACCGGAAGGAGACAGAAACAAGAAAAACTGCTTGAACTTACACAAGATCTTTGAAACGCCTAGAGATGCCCAAAGATCTATCTAGGATTTTTGTCATAGGCCACAACTTAGCCTCTCCTAGTAATGTTGCATGTTAAGTACTGTGATTGAATCACAAAATGTGTTTTCACATGCTTAACATGATGGTTGAGTTGAAAAACCCTTAAAGCCACCAGGTTGCCAGTAAGCCATAGAAACTTATATCCCTCTGTATCATAGCAAAACTCTGTCATAACTGATTCATTGTTTAAACCAAACTTTTACCGTTGAGAACTTCTAAGTAATTTTCGCTGCTTTCCTAAATTGATATTGTTTTTAATATTTACTTTTATTATTGTGACATCAAATAATTTATTTTATTTTTACAAACAAGTTTATTGCTGAAAAGTTATAGGAAGCTATAGTGCCCAGTCCATGTGGGTTCGATCTTTTTATATTGTTACGTACTTGAGACAATATACACTTGTATTAGTAATACTCTTAAAAATACATAGTGTTATCAGAGCTACCAATAGGTAGGATGGATTCAAAATTAAATAAAAAAATAAAATACATATACGCCACGACATTGGGTGTAGTGAGTTTAAACATGTTATTAGTTTAGGGTGGATCCAAAATTAAATGGATTACGTTAGAATATAGATTGAGTTGGTTTGATGACCATGTTCACGGATTGACACACACCTCGGGAATTGGGTGTTTAAAATCAAACTAATCCAATAGAAAAACCGTAAATCGAACCAATTTAAATCGAAAACCACAAAAACCGCTATTCAGACCATTTTTTTGACTCAACCGCATAGTTCGGTTAGGTTTGCAGATTTTATTTTACCAACTGAATCAAACCGCAACATAAGAAAAACACTAATTAAACTTATGTCTTCCAACCTAGTATACTCATAGAAATTCAATGGGAAATTTTATAGAACTCTGAGAACTTTTAGAAAATGATAAAATCTTAGTCTTTTGCATTTTTTTACTGAAGATGGTTGCTTTTTGGTTCTTGTTTTAATTTGATCTATGTTGATGGGAACATTGTTGGATGAAAATGAAATTGCATTGTTGGATCAAATTTAAAACATTGTTGGAAATAAATTGTTTTTAACTTTTTAACTTGGTTTTAATGTTAGAAACAAAAAATTGCATTGTCTCACAAAAAACCGCAACAACCGAACCAACCTAAACCGCATTGGTTTAGTTTTTATTTTAAAAGCTAACCGAATTAAACTAAATCACATGTTTTTTTATCTTGCGGTTAGATGACTTTTAACCTCAAAATCAAATCAATCCGCATCGCGAACACCTCTATCCTGGAACATGCGTTGGTTATGTTAAAGAAAAAACTAAAAAAAAAAAAAACTTTTGTGAATTAATTTTTTTTAGGGGAACTTTTGTGCATTAATTATTCAATGTAATCAAGCTTGAGAAATTATCAATTGCAAGACATTGGTGGGTGTGTCTAATACTGTGAGGTTGCTAACTTTTGCCTGCATTTGGTAATTTGTCTCACTTTTCCTTTCAACCAAGAGCTCACAAAACTCCTCTTAGTTATTTGGTTGCCAACTTCAACTGTACCTAAACAAAACCATGTTGAATAATTTCCAATATATGCCATTATACATATCTATTTTTTTTTTTGAAGATACGAAGTTGAACCACTCTCCTCAACAAGAAAATGGTTGTCAACCAATACTAGTGTAACTATATCAAACTTGAATTAATTAACCATAAAAAAGTACATATTATTACCCTTCCTGTTTATAAAATCCAACATAAAAATGTGATTTGCAACATTCATTTATCAAAGAAGTGTAAATATATACAATATGTTTCTATGTTCTCAATTCAACTCTTTAAAGTCACTACTTATAAATTGAAACAATGTGAGTAACTTGACCAACACGTTATTGATATAGAAGCATCAAGGAAAATGGAGGAGATTGAACCACGATGGAGAAGCAGGGCACATGCTTGATTTTATCAAAATTCTGAGCATGTGCTCTTGCTCTCCATCATGGATTCTTTCTCCTATAATTAAAATAATATTGATATTATGGTTCTACATTTCAGTTTTCACTTACAAGGTAAGTTATTTCAATTGCTTTGTTTGCATGTATTAAAGTTCTAATTAGAACCAAATGTTGTTTTCCTGATTTTGATTATAAAACATATATTTTTTACTTCAATGTGATGTTGTTTTCTCACATCAATGCTTTAAAAATTCAACCGGGCATTGAAATTCCGATATCTCTTAATCGTAGTTGAAATGTCTTAGACCATTTGAACCAAGTTACAATTGTGATCAATGTCGTAGTTAACAATCAAATCGTCAAAATAATTGAACCGATCAAATTGTCCGGTTCGATTTGATTTTAAAGCATTGCATTATATATCACATTACATTTTGAAACGCAGCTAACCAAACATGAATTTGCTTACATTGGGAATATGAGAGAAAAATTATTAATATGTTACACATCAGAATTTCTATCTTTACTACAACATTACATGCTCAGATTTTTTTTGAAGGATTAAGAAAATGCATTAGCTTCAGTCTCAGCTCTCACAAGGCTAGCATACAAACCATTTTGAATGGAAGAAATGAGAGTGTCATGGCTACCATACTCAACTACTTCTCCATTTCTCATAACTGCAATTTTATCAGCTTCTCTGATTGTAGAGAGACGGTGTGCAACTATTATAGTTGTTGCCTCTTTGGAAACATTCTTAAGAGCTTCTTGGATGTGTTTTTCTGATTCCAAGTCTAATGCACTGCTTGCTTCATCAAGTAGAAGCACCTTTGATTTCTTTAGTATTGCCCTTGCTATAGCAATCCTTTGTTTTTGTCCACCTGATAATTGGACTCCACTTTCACCAACCTATAGTATATAAATAATTATTAAACCATAATTTTTTATCAATAGAAGGGTGTTGGCAAAAATCATGTAAATTTTTTTGTAGCATACTAAATGCTATGCAACTAATACAATGCAATAAGTAAATACTTCAGTAAAATATGTAGCATAACTTAGAGAACTCTCTCTCTCCATAAAGTCTTCTTGCATGATTTGATTTTCATAATGCTTTAAATAAACATGATTGTGAACAAATGAAGTAGGTTATTTTGCATAGGTAGATAGACACTGTAATATTTGGATGTGAGCTTTCTGCAGTTAGAGTCCATACATTCACGCAATCAGTAAGTTGGGATCGACAACTCACATTTTTAGCTGTCCAGATTGGACGACCCCGACTTACTGGCTATGTGAATGTGACTGCATACACATAGGTTTTCTTTATGAAACAGTGACACAAACATAGACACCAAGCACGACACTGAAATGTAGACACCCGTAACCAATAATAGTTTGAAAAAATTGAAGTGGTTGAATGTAGCCACGTGTGAGAGTGACATGTCGGTGTGAGACCCTAACACATGTCGTACACTAAACACGCCTTCAATACGAAGTGTTGGTGCTACAAAACCATACGCAATCTGGATCCCTAATGTCCTCCCCTTATATAGGATATAAAGATAGTCGAAATTGTATCCTTTTGTTATAAATATAATTTTGCTTTGGTGCAAGTATTAATTGTCTACCTATTAAGTAACATACCTGAGTTTCATAACCCTGAGGAAGGCCACTGATGAACTTATGAATGTAAGCCTCCATTGCAGCAGCTTCAATTTCAGCCCATGAAGCACTTTGGTCCCCAAATGCAATATTTTCCCTTATACTCCCAGCAAAAAGTGCAGGTTCTTGACCAACCAAAGCAATTTGTCTCCTCAACCACTTCACATCAATCTCCCTCAAATCCACACCACTCATCATAACCTTTCCTTGATCAGGATCATAGAATCTCTGAGTCAACCACACAACTGTTGATTTTCCTGATCCACTTGGTCCCACCAAAGCCACTGTACTTCCACCTTTAATCTTCAAACAGAAATCTCTCAACACAGTTACCTCAGGCCTTGATGGATATGCAAATGACACCATTTTGAATTCTATTTTGAAAGCCTTTGATCTATCAACTTTCTTAGTTTTTCTTCCATCATTTCCTATCAATGGTTTTCTGTTTATAACATCTTGAACTGCAGGAATTGATGTAGCAGCCATAGAAGTATCAGGTGCTAAACCAGCTAGTTGTCCAACAGAAAATGAACTCAAAACAAGAATGAGGAAAATCTTATATACATCATCAAAATCTCCTCTGTCATTTTTTACAAGGTAAGCACCAAACCAAAGAGTTAACGTGTATGCTGCATACATAGCACCTTGAAAGATTCCAAATACAAGACCTTGAAGCTGTGAACTTTTTAATGATTTTTTCCTAGGTTCCGATAAGGCTTTATCAAAGGCATTAACTATTTGTTCCTGAGCAGAAAATGTAGCAACTGTCCTTATATTTGAAACTGCACCAGAAGCAATATTGCTAGCTCTTGCATAAGAGTTGTTATTGATTTTTGGACCAATGTTTATGATCAAGTTTATGTAACTTGCACCAAGGGTTAAAGGAGTTACAGCAGCTGCAACAAGTGTTAGTTCCCAATTAAATACAAAGGACACACCAAGTCCAACTGCGGCCGAACTCAATCCCATAAGAAGTACCGAGAATCTGTCACCGAGTACCGAACGAAAACTAACCGCATCTATAGAAAGTCTTGACACCAATACACCGGTTGAGTTTTCATCAAAATCAAACCATCCAGGTTCTTGTCTAAGTATGGATTGAAACAAGAGGTTCCTAACTCTCAGTGTTAGCTTTGAACCAGCCCAACCACATAAACCTTGTTGTCCTGTCATGGAAAGTATGCAACCGAATCCAAGGCCGACAAGTACTAAACAAAGGTACCCTACATCCCTTTTCATTTTTGAAGTGTCGTCGCTAAAATATACTCCAAGGGATATGCCTAAAACCAATGGAAAAAGGGAAAGAAAAGCGCCGGCAAACATTCCCATAACTAGGCCTGAAATTAGCATCATAAACTCCGGCTTTTGCAATTTCCATACCTCAGAAAGTTTGTAATTTCTTGGATTTTTATACTGTTTATCTTCAATATCTTCTTGATTCTCATCCTGCATTGAATCTTCCAATTTAGAGCGTGAGATATCGACTACATAACTTGACTTTGCTATATCAGGAGCATATTTATTATTGATGGACGATAAATCATTGGTTTTTTGCATGCCCTTTTCTATAGGAAGAGGTTTTGAAATGGATTCAGTTGCAAGTTTGACAAGGTTGTAGTAGGTTCCGGCTTTCGACATAAGCTGGTGATGGTCGCCAATCTCGGTGACAGAACCATGTTCAAGAACTACAATGGCATCAGCATTCTTCACTGTTGCTATCCTGTGAGCAATGACAATGGTTGTTCTGCCTGCTGAAATCTTGTCGATGGCCCTTTGAACTGCAGCTTCTGACTCAGCATCAAGAGCACTGGTCGGTTCATCTAAAAGAAGGATTTTAGGATTTTTTATCATTGCTCTAGCCAGTGCAATTCTTTGCTTTTGACCTCCTGAAAGTTTTGTGCCTCTATCGCCAGCCTGCAAAAGAATATTGTACCTTCTATTGGTAAGAGTCAAAACATAAAAAAATTTACCAAGTTTTGTGATTTTTTGTCAATGTTGTGTATGCTCTTTGGAAATATTCTTGGATGTTCATAGTTTGGTTGTATCTATAGACCAGTGTAGTTAAATAGAGGCCATAGCTTTGTAGAATTTGAACAAATTTCTATTGTTCCACAATACACTATTTAGTACAGATGTTATCTAGTAGAGGCTACAGCAGCGCTATAGCATTGTTGCGTAACAGAATTTAAACAAACCATGATTTTCCGATCAGCGATTTACAGCACTGGTGTAGACACTAGTGCTGACACAGGACTTGATTTTTTTTTTTTAGTGTACCTTTATTGTACAACTACTTTTCAAACCATATTAATGTTGAATGTATATTAACCTAGAAATGCAGAAAGTTGTTTGTGATTGGTTACTTCACCTGAGTGTCATAGCGTAGTGGCAGCTTAGAGATGAAATTGTGAGCATCAGCAGCAATGCAAGCAGAAATTGCCTCTTCCTTGGTGGCATTATCTTTCCCCATCATCACATTTTCAAGTATGGATGTAGCAAAAAGAATTGGCTCTTGACCAACCATTCCAATTTGATCCCTTAACCACTTTACTTGCAGTGTCCTCAAATCATGACCATCCAAGGTAATAATCCCTGCAAACATTTTCAAACTCAACAAAGCTAAGTGCCATATATTGACAATGTGCTAGAAAATAACATGACAGATTTTCATATACTTTAGCGACTAACAAGACAAATTTACATATACTTTAGGAACTACTGTTCCATGTACTTTAGAGATTAAGTAGTAGAGAGAGTAATACTCAATAGACTAAATTGGGAGTTTACTCTTGATTTTCCTAAGTTTTATGATAATCTTATTTTGATGCTCTCTCCATTCTTTTTTAGCTGTCGTTTTAAGTTTATTTAAGACGTACCATAAAACCAATAAATTGTTACTTTTGATGAAACTATTTACTTTTGATGCAATTACTGTACTGGCTCAGAGTACAATTTAGAAACTAGGGTTTGCTGGTATCTGTTTAGGTCATACCTTGGGAATGATCCCAAGGCTACTATTTATAGCCTAAATTGGGATTAACTGGTCATGGTTTTGGGCCCAATTCATTTGAGACCAATGCCACGACCAGAGCGCCCTAGAGGATCCTAGGAGCTCTTTCAGGGTGGTGTCTTTAGCAGAACCACCTAAGGCCATGCGAACTCTTCTGGTGGGCTTCATGTCCTTCTGGAGGACGCCCAACCCTACTTTAGGGCTTCAAGCCCTAAATGGTGAGATTGACAGTCCAATTACTTAAGAGTATCATCGACAACAAAAAATAATGTTGCATTGAAATTTGAAAACAGAAAATGAACAGGAACAAAAAAATTTCTATGAAAACGACAATTAAAAAGAAACGAATGGAGTATATGTGGATACCTTCTATAGGGTCATAGAACCTTTCTATAAGAGCAAAGATAGTTGATTTTCCACCTCCACTAGCACCAACCAATGCCAAGGTTTTTGAAGATGGAAATACCAAGTTAATGGAATTGAGTATAAGTGAATCAGGACGAGATGGATATGCAAAAATAACATTCTTTAGTTCAATCCTTCCACGAACAGATGAAAGCTTCCTTCCCTCAGGATTATATGGATCAATCTCAGGAATTCTCTCTATAATATAGAATACACGGCTTGCTGCAACAGTACCTTGTGCAAATTGTGCCAAATATGAAAGTGCTAGTGCCAAGCCTCTGTCAATAAATAAGTAAACAAACTTATGAGAACACAGTCAAGGGAATTTCATGTAAGTCTAGCTGCAAAACTCTCATACACTAAATGTTGAGAATCATTATATCAATATTTTCCATAGAATTTTTTAACAAAACATGAATTTAATATGAATTTTTTAGCAACAAAAACATAAAAATTTATATTTAATTCATGTTTTTGTTAAAAAAATATATTTTTTTAGAGATTGTCGTAATATTCTACCCATTTCTGAAAAATTTCATTAAAAAGTATGAAGGTTAGACATAAGTTGACTAAAAAGAATGGACTAATTTCATAGATGCAAAATTTTAAAGGGACCAAAAGTCTAAGGAATATTTTAGAGGGACTAAAATCAAATCTTGGTATATTTAGGAGGACTATTTACTTATTTAACCCAAGAAAGTATGGTTATATAATTATGCATCTAAATAAAACATAAGAGCCCCACATTGAACGCTATATGACCTAAAAATTAGATTACAAGTGAAGACGTCTCTCCTTTTACAAACTAATTTTGTAAGATTCATTTAGATTTAAGATACTACAAGCTTATCAAATGTTTGCTCAGTCACTCGTTATCAATCATTTCAATTACGCTCTGGTCCTAAGTGTGAGGCTATATGCCCAAATCGAATTTTAAGGAAACATTTTGAGCAAAATTAGAGAGAGAGAGAGAGAGAGAAGAAATCACACCTTCCCCCAACATTGACACCAAAAAAACAAGCAATAGCTGAACCTCCATCAAGTTCACCCCTAGCAATTAAGATAGAGCCATACCAAAAAGCCAAAGCCCATGTTGAATACGTTACTAAGTAGATAACACCCATGCCTGCACCTTTTGCAAAACCAATTTTAGCTCCAATTGGAGCTGATTTTTTAAGTAGTTCAGAATATTTTTCACCCAATTGACTTTCAGCAACAAAAGAAAACACTGTCCTAATTGAACTTATGGCCTGTTCTGCAATGCTACCAGCTTTCCTATAAGAAGCCTATAACCAAAAAATATAAAAATAATAATAATTAAGAATGAACATAGTGTAAAGACAAGACATCAAAATATATTAACTATGAGTTTAATGGAGATGCACAAATGGTTTACAATGACATCGAATGAAAACTCGTGATATTGTTACACAAATTCGCTTTGTAACTGCAAAATGATGAATTCTCATTGGATGTCGGTATATAATTTACAGTAACATGTCACATTTTCTCATTGAACAAAGTTATGTGTTTGTTTTAATCTTACTTCCTCTTTAGCTGTTAGACCACCATAAAGTGCTTTGTAAGCCATACCACAGAACATTGTTAATGGGGTGACTGCGAATACAACCAATGAAACTTTCCATGATCTTCTAAACCCAACAGCATATCCACATATGAATGTAAATACATGATGAATGAAGTGAGCCATCTGCATTTAGAGCAATAAAATTCTGTTAAAACTATAAATTCTACATGAATTATTAAATAAATTATAGGCACAATCCTATGTACTCAAATAGTTTGACTTAAATCTTAAAGAAGTCTACATAATTTAGTGATTACCAATAAATTTTTCACATGTAATGAATAGAAATTTATTTATACAAAAATCAGAAATGTAAAGACGTAATTATAAACTTTTAAATTGTGAAAACCTATCTAAAAATTAATGAAACTGTGGTGTCTAAATTATTGGTTACTTTATGTTCCACTTAAAAATATTAAATGTATTAATACAATTAAACATCTCATAGGTCTTACCTGTATTTTAAACTTAAGTAAAATCTAAAAAAAAACTAAATAAAAATATTTTAAGAAATATAAAAATAATTTAAAAAATAAGCAATGTGAACTAAAATAAATTATTATAAGAAAAGTATATATATATATCAAAAGAATTTGAAATAAAAATAAAAAAGAAAATAAGCTAAGAAAGACGTGTCATTCTTTACTAAAAAAATAAACTTGTATTAAGTTACCTTCCTTCAAAAAAAAACATTGTAAAAAAATCCAAAATAACGTCACTGCCGGCTTAACATGTAGAAATATAAATTAAAAAGGGAAAGGCAAATATTATCCATTATTAAAAAAAAAAATCTCAGTACATATGATGCTCTTTTGACTGTAAGGAAATAAAATAGTATCAGGAAAAATGTCCTGAAAAAATTGGTATGATGAAATTGATAAAGTCAGTAATTTTGAGACCTAAACTAATAAGCTCTTTTTAAAATATAGCACGCTTCAAAGTCATCTCAAATTGAAAAAGAATGTATATAAACCAAAGTTCAATTTGGAGTAATATTCTTCTGTTGAGTACATAAGACTTTGTTAATTATATTCATAGTTTACATTGTATGAAAGCTCCATAACTCTTTGTTAAATTAATGCAGTGTAACTAATAAGAGTAACAAGAGTTAACCTTCTCTCCCATAACTTCTTGAATTTGTGCAACATCACTAGCAATTCCATGCATAATATCACCTGTATTGATATCTGTATCAAAAAAACTTATCTCTTGTCTAAGAATTGCCCTTAGATATTCAGTTCTGATTCTTTGTGCAGATCTCTCCCCCACTAATCTCCAACATGTGATCTCTGCCAATTTTAGTCATCAAGAAAATAATTAAATGTTAACACCTCTCAATTATACTTCAAGAGTTCTAGACAAACTATGCATTCAAAAATATGAAATAAACAAATATGATTAGTTATTGATTTAATCTCCTTACCCATATAGGCTCCAACTACCACAACTGCAGCTAAGCCAGTCATAAATACACATATCTGAAAATTACAGTAAGATGAAGTCAATGAAAACTTACTCTAAATCAAGCATTCGACATATTCACACGATTTAGATCAATGAAATAAAATCGAACGATCCAAGTTCCGACTATCATAAATCGAGTCAAAAATACAAAGGTCAAACGCAAGTCATCCAATAATATGATGGTCTAATTTGTGACTACATGTTTGCGGATATAGTGTTCCGAATTCCTAATGGTCAGGATTCAAACTTTTAACATACTCAGGCGATCAGAACTGTCAAATCATAATCAGACAACTCACTTCCCAACTTTTATATATTGAGAGACACAAATACAAAGTCAGGGTATGAATTGTTTGATCTTGATCTAACATTCCACCATATCAGCAACTCTGTGATTGCGTGAATGCAGAGGAAATTCAATTCTCTGATCGCGCAATCTCAATAAACGAGAACTAGTACCTGCTCTACATCTTTCATCATCTGAGCTTTGTCATTTTTTGCTTCTCTTGAAAGCTTGTTAACCAAGTTTCCAAAAAGATAAGAATACCAAGGAAGTGATCCTCCATTTATAAGAGCTCCTATACAACCAATAAACACAAGTAACCAATCCCAATTTCTTGTATACCTAAACAAACTAAACAACCCAACATTCTTTGGAGGACCTACAACATCATCCTCATCCGTATCTGCATCATCATCATATCCTGATACCATTTTACTCTCATAGTGACTATAACCACCATCACCATAAATATGGCTAGGAGATTTTCTACCATATGATGGTACTCCATGACCATGATCATGTTTAACATGTTCATCTGATATGCTATAATCGATAACACTCAGCTCGTCTTCCTCGGCTAATGGACTAGCCTTATTATTAATGTGACGATTTCCACTGGTAACTCCTTTGATGATTCCCAATTTGGAGAATCCACTATATTGATCAAAATAACTATGATCATTGGTGGCCCTAGCAACATGGCTTCTAAGTTCAACTCTTCCATAGGAAGAATGATCATGCGATGAGTTTATATTGCCACGAAAACCGCCTATTCTCGAAAGGTAATAGTCATTAGCCGATTGGCGAAACACACGGCTACGATCAGAGGTGGAGTTGGTTGGCCATGGACTAAGAACAGAACCAAAGTTTGTGCTATGTTCACGCAACCCAGTTGGTTCAAACTTCCATGAAACTTCTCCTTGCCATGAACGGTCATCGTCTGAGGCAAAGGGTGTGGATGGAATTCTGTTGCGACGAGTTCTTCTCGCTCTTGGAGTTGCGTTGCTTCGAGAAGCAGAATGTATGAAGGAGCTAGAGTCAGATACACTTTGATAACTCACTGTTGTTGGATAGTGTCTTCTCGGATTGTCTATCTCAAAGGAAGAATCAGCCATGGCTAGCTAGCTACCTAGCTGCCAGTGTTTGATGTTTGTAATAAGAAGTTATACAGAAAGTGATAAAATGATCAACTTTGTGATTAGTGTACATAGAGATTGGTCTAATTTAATGGTTTGTTTGAGAATATTTGTATAATATATTGAGACTAACATTGTTGTACATGGACGGCATATAAATGCTATATGGCCGGCTTAGCATAGTTAATTAGTTTTATGACTGGGTTCAAAATTTCAGCAGATTCTTATTTAGAGGATAATGTTGATATTGAAATTTTAAAGTGACTTATGTTATGTGTGTTTATTATGTCTTAAGTCACATTTTCTTTCTTATAATAATCAGAACAAAATCTATTTGTCAAGTATGTTGGAGAATCTTTGCTCCAAACAAACACTAACCATACAAGACATAAAATGTTGTGCCGGAACTAACTAAGGATGATGTTGTCCTCAAAGATATAAAAGGACAGTAAGTTTTATTGGAAGTTTCATACAATGTTGATTTGAAAGGTGAAAAGTTAAATTGTGTGAAAGGTATGATCTGGAAGAGAATCTGTTAGTTTATTACACAGCAGGCTCTGTGCTTAACTTTGGTGCATAAATAAATAAATAACAGTGAATTACGTTTACTCCGAGAAAATAAAATAATTAAACAGTCTTCATTTGTTGTTAATTGACCGAGTTACTTCCTAGGATATATCAAATAAATATTGTGACGGCTAACGTTGAGTTATAAGGGCGCAAATCTCTTAAACTAGTGGTTGTAAAAACAAGATTAGAATAAGATTATTCACCTTGTATACCTTTAATTTTATCAACAAGATTGCATACAGTTAAACACCGATAGTTTTTATTTGTTACAAAAATGTCTACAATTTTGGACTAGATGCGTGTTTGGATTGGCAGAATCACTATGAACCACAACAATTTTTGACAAAAGTTACACTTGGAACTTCACAAAAGTGGATTTTGTCAAACTCACTTCATTCTAAACAAACACTTCCTCGGTTTTCCTATGTTGCTCATGACCATCAAAAAGTATTGATAAAAGTTTTTCCGACCTCAAATATGTCAAACCACCTTTTGAGGTATTGTCTGCTTTGAGTATAAGTCATCCACACTGTTGTCCTTTTAAAAAGGCATCTTGTTTGATTGAAGAATGTGTTGTTTATAAACTACTTTTAGCCTCAACTCTTAAATAATGTGAGACTTTTAGGTGTATTGGAACAAAAGTCAAATCCCAATAGTTTATCCATGATACTTATTACTAACAATGATTCCTCGGTATTTATAAGTACCAATTGACTAAAACATAGTTAATTTTGAGAGGCATGATAAATTTTAGAAGTTAAGCATTTGCATTCTTTCCACAATAATCTGGCTTTTGCAGTGCATGGTGCCTTCATATGTACTTTTTTCTGGTAGACTCTTTATATATGTACTTCCCAAAAATAGAATTCACATATTCATCACTCTGAAGTTAAGATGTATTTGTATAAGCTTTAAATGTCATATAACTAGAATGAAAAGTATAAAACGTGTCTGACAAAATATTCCAATATTTCTTATTTGTCCATTATGAGGGGAGGGAAATAATCTTTTTGAAAAGCTATTATTTTACTCCGCAATCACATTACTCTTTAAATCTGACTATACTGACTAAAAAGAGTTCAATTCTGATATACATCATCACACAAGTAAACCAAAGTAAAAACGCGTAAAAAGAATGCCACTACTGCCAAAATTACAAGATACTGCACCAGTATGCAGCATATTTCAACACAACCATGACTAACTAAATCATAGGGAAAAAACTCATGAATCCAAGAAAATATACATTACCCCCCATATTATATATCTTTCACATAGATTCACTGTATCATGCCTACTTCTCTTTTATGTATCATTTTTTTATGCGGTCCTTTACACCCTATCATTGAAGATGATTCAGATCATTTGCGGGGCCCACTCGGTGAAATATTATCTGGGTTTTGAGTCACTTCCCTTGCTTCGGAAAGTTGAGAGTGAAAAGAATGATTTGGGAGCTGCACAAAATGGAAATTAGTGTGTAAATTTGAAGTTGTTGTGTGAAAATCTGAAGCAAATGTAATGTGATTATTCTCGACATCAATGAATAGATACTCAAAGAGTTATGTATGAATAAGACGCATTATAATAATAGCAGAATGTTACTGTTAGGATATAGAAAGAAAAAAAAATTAGAGAAGTTAAAGTAGTTAAGACTTGTCAGAGTAGTTAGTTGGTTAATTGATTAGTTAGAGATTATTTGTATTAATAGGATTAAACATTATGAATATAGTAGTAACTCCATTGTGACGGGGAAACCTTTGGAGGAGAGATTTCTCTCCTATTCTCATTTATCCTTTTTATCAATATTTCAATCAAATTGTTCATTCTTTTCAATTCAATTATTGGGTTCCTAATAGTTACCAGACAATGCTATAGAACAGAGATCGAACTACTGAAAGCAATCAAATGCAAAGACAGAAGACACATGTTGAGGGTTCTTCACAGGGCACATGTGCACTTCATCAGCCTTACACAAGCAGGTGTGCAAAAAATGGATTGAACCGACATAAATAAATAAGGTTACACAGGCATCACCTTTTAATGAACTTCCTGATATATGATCATCCCTCAGTTTAAAATGAGCGGGAGGTGCAGGAATAGAGCTTTGTAAAGATTGAACTGCAAGAATTGAGGATCATATTATCAATTACAAACTGATTCTCATATTTTATCCATTAAACAAAATAAATAAAAAATGTGAAAATTATAGTAGGTAGATATGAACATGCATGGCCAAAAAGAACTAGCTGAATAAAATAGAAATGAAGATAGAGATGGCAAATGATTGGCCAGCAGTAAGAACAATACAATTACAAAAATACAATGTCGCCCCCTCTCATTTCCAAAGCCGCCTACCCCCTTCGTCTAATGGTTGGATAAAAACCAATTCAGTCAAGCTAAAATATCCAAGACAAGGTGGAATCATGTTAGATTCATGAGATAAGAACCTAGGGAAGTGTAGAGGAAAGAAAAACAGACAGTGGCAGAATAAGAAAAGCGAGATGAAGAAAGAATTAGAATTGTTATTATTCTAAATCACAAGGTTTGTCACAACCTTACAAGCGTGATATGCCTTGCGACCGAGAGTTTTGGTGTATATCAAGAATCAGTGGTGTTAAATGGAAGCCATAGTGGAATGGCATGGTGGGTTTTTTGACAACCATCATAGGCAATTTGTGAAGGGATTCCCGCCACGGCAGCGCCATAGGCCACAATGGCATGTTTATATGACGGATTATTGGCCTTCTTCTATATTCTGCTATCCACCATAACAACACTGTAAAGAATCCCAATAGTGCCTTTTCCCTCTAAGGCTAACTATCTATTACAGAAAATTCAACTAACTAATCTAACAAGGATAAACTGACCAATAGCTGTTCTTATTATACCTAGCTGATACATCCCAACAGATCTGCACATGTATACAAACACGTACTCCACCGTCATGGATTTGGAAGAATCTAAAAAATATATAGCATCTATTCAACTATGATCCCCAATGAAAAGGTACGTAAATCTGGATACACTAGAAAATATATTGTTCAACTATGATTCACATTGATATTTACAAAATAAAAATCATTCATCTAAATGAGCAAACAGAAATGCAAAATTGAAGAAGGATCTATTTCCTAATGGCAGACTGTCACAAGAAATTGGCAAAAAAGAGTTTTCTTTATAAAAAAAAAAAAAAAAAAGGTTTAAACTTACATCCAAGATGTACTCAAGCATGTTGATCAATAACAAGAAATTTCAGTAAATAAAAGGTTACCGTGTTCGTTGAACAGCTCATTTTCATTGAAGCTTTCGTCAGAAGGATGGCCATGAGACAATCCCATTCTCGACTTCCTCAAGTCTTCTGATGACCGGTTGGCCAGATCTCGGCCATCTTCCATATCATCATCTCCTTCAGAAGTTGTAACAGAGATCCAATCAGCCAAAGTCTCTGTTCCACGAGTTTTTCTCCCAAACTTTAGTAATCGCTTAAAACCTTTTGCGACATCTTTCCGGGGTTGACTTTGGGAAGAATTAGCAACAAGATAAGGTTTTTGAGCACTTCCCCATTTTTTCCTCATTCGAGCAGCATCATTCTCACCCTGGATAAGGGAACGAGAATTCCAAGCAGGGCTACCAATTGGAGAATCTATAGAAGCATCAATGTCAGAAGACTCATGCGGGTAAGAAAATGGATGAGGCGCGCGTGAGTTCCAGGACACAGGACTTTCAACAGGAGATTCCTGCCGAGATCCTACACCGTTGAAAGTTGGTGGAAATGCATTAGGCATTTCACCCCCTAAAACAGGGTCTGCTTGAGCAAGAGACCTTGTAGAATCACCAATTTCAGACCCAGAATTACCAGATTCCTGGCTCAGACTAACCTTTCCATTATTATGATTAAAAGCACCATCTTCAATGGCCATACTTCCAATTTCATCATGTTCGCCTGTGGCCGTATGGAATGAATCTTCCATATCAAATTCTAGGTCATTGAATTCTTTCTCAGTATCAGGTGCCATTGAAGTTTTCATCCTGATAGTACTTCCTACAATACCAGGCCCTGCAGTGTTGCCCTTTTTAAGGAAAGACCTTGATGATTGATCATAAGGGCTCGGATCAGTCTCTTCCAAATCAAATTTCAACGGAGTCAAAACAATCCCATCTGAGTTCAAAGAGGACAAATCCTTAAACTCTGCAGGGTTGGCCGTGCTCTTTCGTAAAGACAGACTTTGCCTTAGCTTCTCTTCCTTGATACTTTGCTCCTCTTCATTGGTGCTTCTGCTACGAGTATAGTTTCTCACCTGAGAGCGGGTTGGTTTGCTTACTCCAGAAGAAGGCTTTGTGTTTTCTTTTCTCAAATCAGAGAAGTTTGGTACAGACTGTGCAAGGGGATTGTCTCTTCGTTTGCCAGATGAACGTGACATTGACACTACTGTTGTGCGAGGTGTACCTGAAGACACATTTCTGTTAGGAAAATTTTTCCTACTTTGCTTTGAAGCACCATATATCTTTTCTTCTGAAAATTCAGAAAAATCTTCATCCTCTTCATTCTGAAGGGAATCTATAGGATGCTGTAGAACAAATAAGTGATTGAAATTAGAAACATAATGGATTTTAAGTTTTAAGTGTCAAAACAAGGTTTTGTAGAAGAATAAAACATAGAAGTTATCTCAAAAACCAGCAAGCAAGTAATGAATGAATACCTGGTCTCTCTTTATATTTGATTTGAAGTATCCAAGTTTTTCTGTGCGTTGAGAACCTCCTGCTGAATTTTGTCTGGTTAAAGACCCTGAAAACTTGGACTTCATCTCAGCCCTACTCCGCTCAAGACTATCCTGCATAGCCTTCATCCTGGCTTCCTTCTCTGATCTGTTCAAACTCCATTCTTCCTGAAGTTTAGCATTCCTCTTCTTCATGTACTTCTCATAAAACTTTCCTCTAGATTCATCCCCAATGTTAAGCTCCGAGAAATTTTGCCTTACAGCACCCCCATAATTCTGACTATCCACCGTCTTCATAAGCGACTTAGTGCCAGAACTCACAGCCGGTTCAGGCACGCTACTTCTGGAAGGCGGCTGAGGAGTTGAGTCTCCTACTCCAGGTCTTCTGGACTGTGTATTGACACCCTGTTCTACGCGTGCATCAGCAGGCTGAGGAATTGAGTCCACTGCTCCAGGTCTTCTAGACTGTGAGTTAACAGACTGTTCTACGTGCGCATCAGCAGGCTGCTGAGTTGAATCCCTTATTCCAGGTCTTCTCGACTGCGAGTTAACAGCTTGTTCCACACGTGCATCAGCGGGCTCGATTCTCCGTGCAGAACCCGATTGATCCCCAGGAACCCTAAGTTTATGCTCAGCAAAAAGTTTTTCAAGCTCATCTGCCTTCAGTTTCAGCTCATCATGCATCTCCTGATTTCCTTTACTCTGCCTTACTCTCTGATTCTGTTCCAAAGGTACCGTTACATGTGCACTATCCTGACTCTCCAAAACCTGTTTTTTACCAGAAAGATTCATCTTAGCACTTTCATTACTACCACCCTGAATCTCATCCCTTTTACTCCGCTGCAACTCAGTTTGCTCCGAACTAACAGGTACAGGTTTCTGATACTTGGTTTTCATAACAACTTGAGAATCCTCTTCCTTAACCGGATTCTTCAAACCCTCAGCTTCTAAAGCAAAAGATGATCTCAAATGGGGTTGAGTTATTAATTGATCAACACCATTTAAACCAACAACAGAAGAAGAATTAGAAGCTTCCCTTGATTTGAATCCACCACCACCACTACCTTCAAACTGAGCTGAAAAAGATCTTGAATGACTACGATGGACCCTACCAAGTGATGTGGCAACCACATTATTACTTTTCACACCCCCATCAAACTTAACATCACCACCATCAAGATCATTATGATTATGATTATGATTATGATCATCATCAACAACAAACTCATACCTATCTGATGATGAAGAACCTTTCACTTGATGATCCTTGAACCCCACGTCAGAAGAAGACCCTTGATCAGTTTTCACAACCTTGTCCAAATTATTATCATTAGAGCTTTCTGAACCTTTTTTCTCCATGCTGGCGTCAATGCTCATGTCACTACTACCACTCCACCGCCGGAAAACCTCGGAGGACATTCTCCGAAGCTCAACCGGCTTTCCAGTATTCTCTTTTTGCTTCTTTTCAAATAAATTGATTCTGTCTTGAACACTGAGTCGTCGCCCTACCGGTGCCGGTGTTGGTGATGACGGCAACGGCGTCGGCGACGACTCCGTCTGTTCTTTATTACTGCTGGTGCCGTTGTCTTTGGCTTCGTCTTTGTCTTTGTTTTTGTTTATTATTACGTTGTTGTCGTTGTTACGTTGTAGAGAGGTGAAGGTTTTAGGAGGTTGCCACGTGGATGTTTTTGTTTGTTCATGGGCTTGGGTTTGGGCTTGGGCTTCATCGTCTTCGTTGTCGATGGACATGTCAGAGTTAATTGATGAACGAAGTTCTGTACCCTTGCCACGTGGCTTTTCGTCTTGTTGGGTAATGAGTTCTGGTCTTCTTTCGTACACTGACGAATATTTCGTACAAGCTTCACTGAATAAATTATTAAGAGGGTGTTATTAGTCATTTTACATTTTGTTAAATAATTAAATAATAATGAAGAATGAATGAAATTTTTAAAAAAATATTGAGCAAGAAGAGAGTATTTTTTTGAAGAAAGAAAGAAAGTATTATTATTATTATTATTAATGAATGAAAATTTGTGTATGTAGACGTCCTAGATAATAAGAATTGTTTTCATGATCCTAAAAAAAAATTTGTATTTTTTTCAAAAAAGAATTGTTTTCATGAGTGAGAAGTAAATATTTACATTAAATATAAAATAATTACATAAATGATTAGTGACTTCAATAAAAAAAATATTGATGACTTTTTTCAAGAAATAAATGTTTAAGTGACTTTAAATAAAAAATTTAATCATCTTTTATGAGTTTAAGAAATGTGCACCGATTTGTCTAAAAAATAAGGTGCAATGATAGTGTGGAAAACTTTTCTCCATAATCATATGATCATATTTTATCATGGCATTAAGGGTGCGTTCGTTATGGATTTTAACAAGTGTTTACAAAAATCATTTTTTAGAATCCCTCAAAAAAAAATCATTTTTTAGAAAGAAAAAAAAAACAGAATCTCACCCTAAAATTGTTTTTCACCTTAAAATCAAAAGCGGATCCTAGTAGCTTTTTCAAAATCTATTTTTCTAACAAACAAGGAACTTAACTGTAGGACCTTTAGATATTTTTTTTTTTAAAATAAGGTTTTTATGATAGTAAACAATCGAAAATTAGCTTCATATTTTTTTAAAACAAAACCATTTTTTTTAAATCCAAAACAAATGCACCCTAATTGTATGATAATTCAGAAAATTGATGTATATATGATTTTCCTCTCAAAAAAATGTATGTATGATTTTGAAGGTTGGTAGTTACTTCAAGCGATGGGCACGAAATTGATGTGCAAAGTGTTTGAGTTGAGAGACAGTGTAAGGATTAAATCCAGATGCTGATGCAGTAGCATATGCTGTTGTTAAGTCCTGCCTAACTGCACTCAATCTCACATCAATAGCCCTAAGCAGTTCCTTCCTGTACAAGTAATCATAAAAATTATTAATAACAAAATATATGCAAATTTCATAAGGTTGATTTATATTTTCATTTCACATAATGGTTGTTTGTTCATTATCATTTATCACTAAATAAACCAATCAGTTTCACACTCAATAGCAAAATGATGATAGTCTTACAACAACTACTGCTACTAAGAATGTCTTTTCCTATATTTAAGTTTTCATTGTCTGAAAAGCCATTCAGATTAAAATCACTTTTTCGATGTGTTATCTTTACCAATTCATATACATAAATTGATCAAGATATCTTCCATATATGATCAATCCTTTCTTACATAAGGCCTATCTTATTGGTCTTCTTCTCATATAAATTAAAATCATCTTCAGCCCGGTTTTCTCATCTTTTCCCATACGAGGTAATGTCCAACTTTCTGTCTGGTATAATTATCTGTTCTTCATTTCTTTTTCTTATCTTGTAATGTCGGCTCAAATTTCTTATATTGGCAACACTTAGCTTATGCTGTCATAAGACTTTATTACTGCCCAAAATTGAGTATTATAAAGCATGGTTGGTCTTATTTATCACTGATTCATAAAAAATGTGATACACTCCCTATAATACTAGGATTGATTATTGGCATGATGATAGAATATTAGGGCTAAGATTTTGGTATTAGAGACCTGTTTAGATTGGTTTATCTACCTACATAAGCACTAATGAGACTGTTTGGGAGAGCTTATAGAAACAGCTTATGACATGTCTATAAATTGTTTTCAGCTTGTTTCCGCAAGCTCTTCAAGATAGCTTATGGCAACAGCTTATAGCTTATATGAAAACAATTTGACTTTATTTTATCTTTATTATAGACCGGACTTATGCATAAACACTTATATGATAATCACTTATGTTATAAGCACTTAATTAAGTTGTTTATCCAAATAGGGCTTAGGAGTGTTAGTAATTAGTAGTAGTGCTTGAACTGTACTTGCAGTTCCTAGAATAATAGTATAAATAAATAGGTACATTAGCATAGTGATTATTATATCTCACAATATCAACACATTATCATTATACTATCATTCTGAGTTCTATATCTCTATTTTAGTCCGCTCTTCATCCTTACTACCCTACAATTTCACTGATAATAAAAGGGGATTCTCTTATGTTAGATATGTAGCTGCAGAGTTACTTATCTCTAATCACAATAGAGGATATACCACACAGAAAAAGAAAACATGCAATGCAAGATGCAGTGCAACCAAATACAATGAAAGCGGATAGAAAAATTACGTTGTTGCGTCTGCCGCTCCGATGACTCTTGTTCCATCCCCGCCTGGAGCAAATTCACCAAAATATTGTCACCATATCATTATCAATCGCTCGAGTTACTCAAAAGAAACTGAGACATATGAAATCACAACTCTCATATCAATCCCTTCCACATTGCCATGCACACCAACAAGTTTAATATAATAAAATTATAACATAACAAATATCAACTGCATCTAGCATTCATAAAATCTACAGGGCACAGAGCATTGAAATTTTTGGCTACACTGTTTATGTTGGAGTCAAATGAGACAAAGAAATAAGAATTTCAATCTCAACTTTTTCTTCGATGAATTCTTTTACATTTAAATTTCTTGTATAGTCTTTACTTTCCTAACTTCACCTTATCATTATTTTCTCTGTATCAAAGTTCAAGCATGGGTTGCATCTGTTTCTATTTCTGTGCAAGATATTGAATCTACAACCCAATTTGACTTGTTCTTAACAAGTTACGCAATATACTTGCCTCATTAAGAATTAAGTATGGTTTTCTTTCTTCTCTAGCTACAATTAACTTGCCTCATTTTCAAACATCTAAACTAGGGATGGAAAAATATCTGCACCTGTGGATACCACACGAATTACTGGCAATGGAGGGGGAAATGGATATCTATTGGCCATTGAGCGGGTGGGGATTCCCGCATATGCATAAAAATTGTCTTTTATTAAATATATAATATGTAATGCGACATTTTATATCACTTTTAGATGATATAAATAATTTACTTCATTATTTTATATTTTGTAGGGGATGAACCAATATTAATCAAATTTGTAAAATATATATGGTATATTATACAATGTCACCACACCCCCCATTGTCATCCCTAATCTCGATATAGAACTTCCATCAAGAAGACGTCGAGTATAAAGTAGACAACAATTAAACTAAGACAGACACCACAAAGCATTCGGAAAGCGCCTAAATACTTAAAACAAATATCCAGCATATAAATATGGCCTGAAGATTTTATCATCATAACAATAATTCCATTTTATGATCAACTATGTACATTAGTTAGCTTTACTTTAAGGTATACTCAAAGGGGAAATCATAAAAGAAAACATATTAAGTTTATGCTGATGAACTTTGATTTTATCAAATTTGGACAAAATATCATCCTAACCAAATTAACTAAAATCTCTAACTGTCCAATATGTTTCTTTCATGTTTTGTACAACAGAAGAAATACATTGTATCGCCATGCCTACAATGTATGCAGTCCAGTGTCTAAATGAAATGAAAACATACCTTGTGAATCCATGCGCTGATCTCCTGTCCCCTGAAATAAGACATTCAAAATATAAGTAATATAAAAGAAATAAAGTAATTGCTTTTCTCTGTTGTTTGCATCAATTTCCTCTGTTTGATCATAAGTCTTTTATTACCTGCGAATATATCTTTCGTGCAGCTTCCAATTGAGACATCTCTGCATCAAAGGTGTTCACCATTTCTAAAACTTCTGGCATGCCGACATACCGCACAAACCTGTGAGCATCATCAACACCAACCAGCCAAAAAGTAAATCAAAAGGTTCACCAGATGCAAACAAATCAAATCCAATGAAAGTTGACATGAACTTCACCTCTCAAATGTTCCTTTTGTAAACCATGTCTCGGCATTTCTATGCCTATCAATTTCTAGTCTGATTGACTGCACAGAATGTGCAGCCTGCTCCTCTGCAAACTTTAAATGGTCCAAGTATGGCTTCACTAATCCTGATGCTAGTTTTTCCGTGAATCCGTCACTTGAAACAAGCAACTCACATCTGCCAATTTAACATAATAAAGAAAAAATACAACGAAACACGATCATAACTCTAATCAGAAGAAAAAGCATATAACAATCAGAAAATCCAATGAGTGTTATTCGCACCTTGAACGTTTCGGAGACAATTGTAACACAGCATAGTCAAGAAGAGTGTCAGACCTCATTTTTGTCTATTTAAGGTAACACTTACACCACTCTTCAGATCATTTCAAGTTTCACCATCATTTTTGTCAAAAAACCAATCATAATCAACAAAACTGCACACAAGAAATCCCAAAGTCAGAATGTAGATTTTCTATAACTACACAAAAAATAAAAATCTCAAAAACTAAAACTTTTTGCTAAATTCTGCTTCTTACCAACAAATGCAATCAGTGTATCATTCCCAAATTGGCATTACTTTAAAAAAAATCTACCTTTTCAGAAGAAAAAAAAACTTGAAAATTATACAAAATCAAACAACAACCCAGATGCACAAAATGGTCAATAAACAAAGCCCACTAATTTCCATCCATAGATCCCAACCCAAAACCTCAAAATTCAAACTTTTTTGAAGCAAAACAAAAACCCAAAATTCCCACGAAGAATTCATAATCAAAAATAGATCTGATTCAGTAAAAGAGCAAATTTGACTAAAGTACTAAAGTTGCATACTTCACAACAGAAACCTAAATTCCAACACCAACCAAACAAAACCCACAAAACAAAAACCTTAAAAAACCAGAATTTCACAAACATTATCATAGTAAAACACATAAAACACAAAACAAAAATGCATGGTACAAAATCAAAAATAGAAACAAAAAACAAAACCTAAAAAATTACATTTTTCAATGAGGAACGATCCAATGCAAAGTGCAAGAATGAAGAAATGAGATCTTTGATTGTGTTAACCGATCCTTCGATTCAGAGATGAAAAGGGTACCAGCATTTGCCTCTACTTTTCTCTCTTCCTTTTTGTGTATCTCACTGTGGAACCAAATGAACCACTATCTTTATTTTTTTTCCTCAATTTTGAAGATAAAAAATTGAGTTTTACGAAAACCCCACAATGAAAAGATGGTTTTTGCTTTACTCATCCTTCATTTGAAATCCTTTTGTTCTGGTTTCTCTCTCTACAACCTGTCTCGAGAGAGAGAGTGTGTGAGTGGTGGTAGTGTAGTTCAAAACAACTAAGGTAAAACAAAAATTGTTATTGTCACATTTGTAATTTGAAAAAATGTTACATATATATTCTTTTTTAATTGTCACATTTTTACTTTTTACACAAACCAAAATAATAAATACTTTTATTATTTTTGATACAATAATTTATCTTTTTTCTATAATAACTTTTAATTATTTAATATTTCATTTCATATATTTATCTATCTGCAATAAATATCTAAGGGTAATATAGGTAAAATAACATTTAATGATGTATTGGACTTTGAAATTAACAATTAATTAAAAACAAAATTTTTATATAAAAGTGACAATTATAAAGGAAAGGAGGAAGTAATTAATACTATTAGCAACTAACTAGGATTTTTTTGTTCAAAAAGACGAGAGGAAAAATACGGTGAATGTTGATGAGTAGAATTACTTCATTAGTTTTTTGAATGATTGGATGACTTGCATATTGACCAAACTTGTTACTAGAAACTACAAGTTATCAATATATGATGATATCGTGTGTGCATGACTATTCAAACTAATTTATTGATCAGACTAAGATCATAAAACAATAACTTAAAAAATTTAAAATTGTTGTATTTTTATGATTGGATTGTAATTTATAATCTTGATTAAATTGAAAGAGATATTTTATCATCTCATCTAAATGTTTTTAGCGTACAAGCTATTATTGTTGTTATTATAATATTTGTAAGGGAAAATGCTAAGGCATTATTGTTATTATAATATGAAAAATGTTAACCGGTGTCCTGGGACACTTTTTAAGCACCATAAGTAGTAAGTATTTATAAAAATACATGTAATCAATGCATTGAAAATCGAAATATTTGATTTTTTTAAGAATAATTACTTATTTTGGAAAGCTTAAAAAGTGTCCTGGGGACACTCGTTAACAAGACTCTTATAATATTTATAAGGGAAATGCTAAGGCACTTGTTTATAAATTTAAAGTGAAAATTTTATCTTGAAAATTGTGCATTCAAAACATTGAAATAACAAAAAGTAACGTTTATACATAAAATTTATCTACTATTTGTATCTTTGTGTTAATATTTTGCACTTGTTAGCATAACCTTATTTATAATTATAATACGATGAATAACCCACTTTGGTTGACTCGGTGGTGTTGGCTTCAAACCTTGAAATGTGCTCCTTCTCAAGGTTTCAAGTCCCAATTTGGATGGGCTAATTTAGTTTCTTCAACAAAAAAAAAAATGAGAAATATTTTGTGTTAATAAACCAAAGTCAATGTTAACCAAGTTTGACATATACTGATGGGGTTCAAGTACAATCATAGAGTGAGAGTGCATTTCGTATAATGTCACATTGTCTCATGTAATATTTTGCATGTTTAAAGAACCAACAATGTCGAATATGTTAAATGTATTTTATGTGATTATTTGAGTTTGAACTCAACTTCTCTCTTTTATTTGTGTGAATTTTTAGATGATATTTGTCCCTTTACTTATAAATAAAAAATAACTCAACTATAATGCTTTTGACCGGTAGAAAGTATTAAGGTGTTCATCTAATATTATGAAATTTTTCAAAAAAAAAAGTCTAATATTATGGAATTGTAAATAAAATAATTTAAATAAATAATAGAATTGAAAGAAAAAAATGTTACATTAAAGATAATTTTTTACACATGATATTAATTACCTCATAATTCATATTCTCTTTATATAAAAATTTAACTATTTGATCCGTTAAAAAAGAATAAAATTATATAAAAAGAAGTAGCTTATGTGAAAGTTAAAAGTGAAAAATAAAATAAAAATAACTACATAAGAAAGTTAATAAACCCTTTTTTTAGGGGAAGAAAGTAAACATATCCTTTATCTTTTTAAGTTTATATTGATTGATACATTTGATTATTTTTTTTAGGGACATTTGATGTTGTTATCGTGCAGTTAGTTTTTTGTTCAAGTTATGGTGGTGGTTAAGTTTGATGGAAATATCAAATCACTTTCCCCTTTTTTGGCTTAATTGCATGTTTGGTCTCTTATGTTTATTTTAGGTTTCAAGTTGGTTCCTTTTGTTTTAAATGTTTCAAGTTGGTCCCAGCAGTGTGTCTATGAGGTATTCTCGTTGTTTTCCATGCAATTCCAATTTGATTCTGAATGTGAACATAATTGAAGCTCAAATTTTAATAGAAACTCCTACTTTCAGGTGTAAAAAGTCAGCTTGAAAGGGACCAACTTATGCTAACGTTGCAAACAAAAGGGACCAACTTGAAAACATTTAAAACAAAAGGGACCAACATGAAACCTAAAATAAATGTTTTGGACCAACTTGAAACGTTTAGAACATAAGGGACCAAATTGAAACCTAAAATAAACGTAAGGGACTAAACATGCAATTAAACCCCTTTTTTTTAAGAATCGAAACATCTTTCTTAAGGGTCTGTTTGGTTCGAGAGTTTTAGAGGGAAAGGGAGAGGATGGGAGAGAATATTTTTAATTTGACGTGTGTGGTTCAATTATTAGAAGGGGAGGGGTAAGGAGGAGAGCAAAATCCCTTCAAGGCCCACTTTTTGCTTCCCCTCAAGTTGGAGTTTTTCGTAGGGGGGAGATTATCTCTTTCAAATTTTATTGCACTGCCAAAATTATTCTTAGATTAATTTAAAATCTCAATATTATCCTTTAACAACATTTATTATTATTAGGTTATATTTCCTTGTGACAACTATTATTATTATTATTATTATTATTATTATTATTATTATTATTATTATTATTATGTTATATTATTTTGTAACAGCTTTTATTATTATTAGGTTATATTATCCTTGTAGCAACTTTTATTATTAGGTTATTCATCACTCTTATTTGTAACCCGTAAAAACCGCTCTTTCAACCCTACTGCTACTTTGTTGCCGTCAACCGCTGCTTCATACCTCTCTAACGTGAAATGTGAGTAATCCATTATTTCATCGTCTACATCGTTGTTATCGATTACATAACTATTGTTTTGTTACTTTATTATCCTTATGTAAAAGTTTAAGGGTAAAACAGCAAATTAATTTTAAAATTCATCCCCTCCCCTTGTGAACTAAACACATTTTTAATTAAAATCCCTCATCTCCCCTCCCATCTTTTGAACCAAACATATATTTAATTAAAATATCTCATCTCCCCTCCCATCCCATCCATTTCCCTCCCCTCCATTAAAATCCCTCCTCTCCCCTCCGTTGAACCAAACAGACCCTAACATGTTATAAAATAATTATTCAATTTCATGACATAAGGTATCTCATTCTCACTCTTTAATTACGTTATTGTCATCAGATATATAGAATAGACCCTTACATTTATTGGACAAAATGGACATTTTGATAATTTCATAAAGAAGAATGTGATTAGGTTGCGGTCAACATTTTGTGCATTCATTGATCGAAAATTCAAAAGTTTTAGGATAATTATTCTTTCTAAGCATAAAATGACGTTAATTATTTGATTAACTTAAACACAGAGTTTTAGAAGGAAGATATGACCTCTTATGTGATTTAATACTGTGTTTTTGCTAACGGGTGTCTCTGATTCGTGCATGCAACCACAACTTGAATCTTCCTTGAGGGAGAAAAGTTCAGATTAATGGAGGGATAAAAGGGAAGATTAGAGCTTGAATGAGGTTCATATCATATCAGGGATCATATAGATTCACTTGCATGTTGATTTGGTAAGATTAATTGAGGGAATTTGTGAGATTAGAGAGAGAGAGAGAGCTCGAGGGAGTAGTAGAGAGGAGAGGGAAAATCTGACTTGAAGAGAGAGGGAGGAGAAGGAAAAGGAGGGTTTAGGGCTTTATATAGCCTTAAGCTCGAATTACTAAAATGTCCCTCTTCTCTAAACGTCTTAGACACATCGTCCCGTCACTGACAAACGATTAAGTTTTAAGCGCGATATTACAGTAATCATTTGAACGAAATTCTGTTGTAATTTTAATGTATCCAGTACTAAGTTTAATACGTGTTGTACCCTAATTTTGTCCCAAGCTTTTTCAAAACAAAAAAAGAGAGAAGTCAAAGTCAACAAAAAGTCAACATTTCAAAAATGAGGACTTCGCAGAGCAAGGTCCCCATCGCTCTGCGAAGTCTGCGAATTTTTTGCAGATTTTAATTTCTTTGATTTATTTTCATTATAGTTATTATTATTATTACCTATCATTATTATTATCATTGTATTTGTCAAATGTGGCTGTTTGGACTCAGCAAAGCAAGAATTGAAGCATGTGCCATTAAAGCCAAGGTGAGAAGGTTTTTCTTCCAACCAAGCATGTGCCAAGCAAGTTGGCTTGCCCTTGGGCAGCTCTTATCCCTCCCAATTGACCTGCTAATGACCCTAAGCTTGCCAGTCAGCTGCTTGCTTGTTTTTCTTCCTGCTTTCTCCCCCAAAACCAGTCAAACACAGCTGGTTTTCACTTGCCCAAAAGCCATGAGTGCTGCCCTGTTTTCAGCAGCTTTTCTTCTTCCTCACACCAGCCACATGTTCCCTTTTGTTTCCCCCAACCTCTGCACATTACAGTGCACGTTTTTCTTGTTTAACCCTCAAGATTACAAGGACCAATCCCAAGGGACAGCCAATTGCAAACCAACCCTGTTTTCCCACTTTTTCATCATCATTTCTATCCAAAATCAGTTGCATTAATGGCTGGATTTGCCAAAGTTTTGACCATTGCAGCAAGGCAAGGTCACCTCTTCACTTTTGCATTAAATGCAAAGCAAGATAGCCTGGTTTCTAGCCCACAAATCAGCTGGATTCTAGAGATTTTCATCATGACATTAGATTTGGTTTTTGCCTATAAAAGCAATGCCTTGCATAAGGATTCAACACTAACAATTGAACACAATTGAATACTTACACTTACTTACAACCTTCCAGCAAAAAAACACTTGAAACAGCACTAAATACACAGCATTCAAACCTTCAAAGCACCATACAAAGAGTGAGAGATAGTAGCAAAACACTAGTGTTATTATCCATAAACCTCCAACATCCCAACCTTGCAAAACTTCAACCATTGTCCTTTCCATTTCCTTGCAACAAGAGCATTGCTAGGAGTTCTGTAAGTATTCCAAAATCTTTATCTTTCATTTAGAATTGTTGCTTGCATCACTTATTTTGTTTAAAGTCATTTTGCTCTAAAAAACCCCTTTTGAATTTAAAAGGAATCCCAAAGTTTGCAAAACATTTAAACTGAGTTGTTGCACTCATTTTATTGCTAATTTCAAAAGCTCTTCACTCCTCCAAAAGTTCTGAGTTTGTTCAGAATTTGCTTCTGAACAGCAGTTCAGAAGCAGCTTCTGAACTCAAAATTTCGCAGAGTTCGCAGTGCGAAGCTCTGGTCGCAGTGCGACCATGACAGAACTCAGAATCTGAGTTCAGGCTTCTAAAAGCCAATTTTTGAGGTTCTAACCAAAAAACTCAGAACCTAAGAGGATTAAAACCCATTGTGTTCAAACCATAACAAGAATTTTACATGATATTGGAAGATTCACAAGTTTGAGCAACACTTTTTTGAATAACTTGCGAAACAAGTTACGTTCATTAAACTTCCAAAATCAAACTTGAGCAATAAGCTAAGTTCATTATTTTCAAAACTAAACTTGAACAAAAACCTTGTTCATGATTTTCAATCAAACGTGAACTTAAGCCGAACTTGTTCACTTTTCAAAATCTTTTTCAAACTTGAGCCAAACTTGTGCGTTTTTCACAAATTTGTGCATTTGCCATAAACTTGCTCATTTTCATGCACATAAACAAGGCAAACTTGTTCATTAGGTTGCAACAACTAATTTGAACATTAAAACCTTTTCATAAAGCTTTAAACCAAGTGTTTTGATAAACTTTGGGATTTCTTAAATTTCAAACAAAACTTGAATGAAAAAGGGATGGTTTGACGTATGTCTCTCCATTTGCCCGATTGAACGAATGTTTGACGTATGTCTCGTTGTTCGGACAATCGTCATTCTATTTTCAACGCATCCAACCACACCAAACCAATTCTTGGCCCTTTGTGGTCACTTTGAACCCTTTGGTCCCCCGTGACCATTTGATTCAATCTCGACTCGGTTGAGTCACTTTGGTCAATGTTCTACTCGGTTGAGTCCATTGAACCTTTTCTTGATCCCATTGGATCAATCGAACCCTTCCTCGACTCGGTTGAGTCACTTTGGTCAATGTTCGACTCGGTTGAGTCCATTGAACCTTTTCTTGATCCCGTCGGATCAATCGAACCCTTTCTCGATTCAGTTGAGTCACTTTGGTCAATGTTCGACTCGGTTGAGTCCATTGAACCCTTTCTTGATCCCATTGGATCAATCGAACCTTTCTCGATTCGGTTGAGTCATTTTAATCCTTTTTGGTCCCCTCGCGGCCAAATCGAACCCTTTTTCCCCAACGGACATGTTTTATCTATTCTAGCGCGATTCGAAACAAACGCTTAAGCCTCCCATGCGCGAGCACACAAGCTATGTTTAATCGCAAGAATACGATCAAAACATCGTTCTTTAAAAACAACCAACAAATACGTTTTTCTAGCAAAGAACTACGTAGCTTTGAATTCTCCATCGCACCAGGAGATACGTAGGAGCAAGATCATCATCTTGTCAAGCACAATAATAAAAAATAACTTTTTTTCCCCATTCATCATATTTTCTTTTTCCCTTTTACATATTCAAGCATGCAAGCAAAACATTTAAAAACATTCTAAGCCTTAGCTAACTAGGAGGTTCCTGTTGAGTACAACGGACGTGAGGGGTGCTAATACCTTCCCCTAGCGTAATCGACTCCCGAACCCGATAATGGTTGCGATGACCATCCTTTCCTCATCGTCAAGGGTTTTTATTATCGTTTCCCTTCAAAATAAAAAACTCAAGGGTTTATCAATGTTCCCTTTAAACAAAAACTTTGGTGGCGACTTCACACAACCTTGCTAGCGTTTGCGTACGCTCGAGGTTTGCGTTTTTTTTAACGAGAGCGCACAATACGCATACTAGGTTGCGGTCAACATTTTGTGCATTCATTGATCGAAAATTCAAAAGTGTTAGGATAATTATTCTTTCTAAGCATAAATTGACGTTAATTATTTGATTAACTTAAACACAGAGTTTTAGAAGGAAGATATGACCTCTTATGTGATTTAATACTGTGTTTTTGCTAACGGATGTCTCTGATTCTTGCATGCAACCACAACTTGAATCTTCCTTGAGGGAGAAAAGTTCAGATTAATGGAGGGATAAAAGGGAAGGTTAGAGCTTGAATGAGGTTCATATCATATCAGGGATCATATAGATTCACTTGCATGTGATTTGGTAAGATTAATTGAGGGAATTTGTGAGATTAGAGAGAGAGAGAGAGAGCTCGAGGGAGTAGTAGAGAGGAGAGGGAAAATCTGACTTGAAGAGAGAGGGAGGAGAAGGAAAAGGAGGGTTTAGGGTTTATATAGCCTTAAGCTCGAATTACTAAAATGTCCCTCTTCTTTAAACGTCTCAGACACATCGTCCCGTCACTGACAAACAATTAAGTTTTAAGCGTGATATTACAGTAATCATTTGAACGAAATTCTGTTGTAATTTTAATGTATCCAGTACTAAGTTTAATACGCATACTGAATAATCTACACAGTTTAGTATAGGTGTTACACCGGATGGCGCGCGTTATTCTGGTGGACTCCTCTGTCCACGTGCCGGATGATTGGCTTTCTAGCCGGTCCAGAACATATATATATATATATATATATATATATATATATATATATATATATATATATATAACAAAAAAATAGCCAGATGATGATTGGCATTTGAAGATTTAGTGTTCTTTGCTAAATTATACCTTTTAAGTTTTATGTAACAAAAAAAACCTTTTAAGACTTTGGTCCCTCCGATGTTTAAAACCTGGATCCGCCTCTGGTTGTTGGTGATTAATGGATGACTTGGTGTGTATATTGTGATTTTAATGCAATTATATCCAAATCGACACTGTAACACCCATAATAAGATTGCCTAGGATCTTATACGAGTATTAAAATTTTGTACTGGATACATTAATTTACAATATAAAAGTTCATACAAATACTACATCACATGTAACATTACATCCAAAGTTAATACAAATCTCTTGTTATATGTACATCAAGTATCACAACATATAATACATCCAAACTTTAAACAAATAACATCAACACGATCAGTCCGTAGCCTTCTCCTTACCCTTGTTGCGTGCTGAATGCGATCCTGCCTGTGAACCTGCACCAGAAGGAATGGGATGAGACATAATATCTCAGTGAGCTCTACCCAACCTACTGTTTGGCGACCACAGGGAACCTAGGGTCGCCATGCCTACCTTGGCAATTTAGGGGAATTCTAGAATCGCCAAGTCTTTAACCTGCCTATGACTTTAACTATAACCTTTCTATGACTGTAAACTTCCTGTGACTGTAACTATAACAACTTTAACTATAACTATAAATCATAAAACGACTAAAATGTTTTATGTTAGCTGTTAGCGTTGAACAAACAATTATCTGAGTTCATTTTACGGAGGGCACCCCGGGTGGAGCAACCCCGAGATATGTCTCCCTATAACCGGTGAAATTCCTATCATATCAGGCTAACACCGGACTCCCTATAAAACGTGTGGACAACCCTCTCGGAGAAGTCCCATCCGGCGAATCCCGGAGTCTGCTGAACACGCCCTGTAACTGTAAAACGTGCGAGCACGCCATTATCTTTGATCTTTAATTCTTTAACTGTAACATGTAATCTGACACTTTAATTCTATAACAATCCTGTAATCTATAACCTGTAATCTATAATCTTGGCTTATCGTTTTCATAAGCCTCCTATAATTGTTGAAGATCCAACTCTATTAACTTGTCTATAACTATGATTGATAATTCATTCAAACTCTCATGCTCTTAAGCTTGCACATACTTAAGGGAATGTAGGGACTTCACTTCAAAGAGATAATCCCATTACCAATCCCTAAACACATCTATATAACTTAGGAGTACAAGTATACATCTCCTAATGCCATGCCTATCCCTTATCCTTCCCTATTTCCAAGCCAAAGCTCACGAAAAATAATGCTGAGGGAGGCCAATATCGTAGCACGATTTGGGAAAATCGGAGCACGATTTTATGCGAAACTTCCTTGAAAAACAGGACATAAAATCGTAGCACGATGCCCATAAATCGGAGCACGATTTTGGCTTCAGCAGCACTCATAATTTCACTTCCTAGGCTAACCCAAACATCCCCAATCATCAAACAACTTAAGGGAATGGATTTCTATGACATATGAACAAGATAACACATAACAATTCATGTATTACAAGCCAACATGGGATTAAGGCATGAATCTAGCAAAATAGCTCATAATACCAAAACTTACAAGCTTAAACAAAGTGGGTTTCTAAAACCCTCTAAGAGCTCACCTCAAACTCAAAGGATTGCTTGCTAAGTTGAGAAGATCAAACCCTAGCTTCAAACCCAAAGTTTCTACTCAAAACCACTTCTATTCCTTGGCTTTCTATTACTTCTTCTTGCTCCAAATCTCTCCAACAAAAGCTTGATTATCTTACAAAGATTTTGGGAGAAGTTTGCTAGCTCAAAGGATGATGATTGATGATGGTAGTGAATGGAGAAGGAGGGGCGAAAATGAGAAGAAAGGGAGAGTAAAAATTCTGATTTTGGTGTTAAAGAAAAATGAGTAGAAACTTGATAAATGTTCATATTTATCCAAATATCAACTTCTCCAAAATTACAACCATGCCACTTCTTAATTACCAATTAGCCATTGCTTGCATACGAAGTCTCTAATGCTTATAACTGATACTTCTAAACGGGATATTACACTCTACCCCCCTTAAAGAAATTTCGTCCTCGAAATTTAGAAATTACCTGTAAAAAGATGCGGATAGCTCTCCATCATCTCTGATTCCAATTCCCATGTAGCTTCACCATAGGGAGAACCTTTCCATATAACTTTAACAATTGGAATCTCTTTATTCCTCAATGCTTTAACATCACGTTCAACAATCCGTTCCGGTTCGGGTCGAAAAGTCAAATCTGATCTTAAGTCGATGGTTTCCAACTCCACTGGTTGATGAGGATCAGGAATGAACTTCCTTAACTGTGAAACATGGAAAACATCATGTGATCCTGACATCGCCGGTGGCAGAGCCAATTGGTAAGCTGCTGGTCCGACACGTTTAAGTATCTCAAATGGCCCAATAAATCTTGGACTCAATTTCTTTGTTCTGAAAACACCTCGTAATCCTAGCTTAGGGGTAACTTTCAGAAAAACATGATCTCCCACTTCGAACTCTAGAGGTCTTCGCCTCTTGTCCGCATAACTCTTCTGTCGACTTTGAGCAGTTTTAATCTTATCCTGAATAGATTTAATCTTCAAAGTGGTTTCCTGGATAATCTCGGGTCCCAAAATACTTTTATCTCCTACCTCTGACCAACAAAGCGGTGTTCTACACCTCCTGCCATACAGTGCCTCATATGGCGCCATCCCGATGCTAGAATGGTAACTGTTATTATAAGAAAATTCAATCAACGGCAAATGATTATTCCAACTCTCTCCATCTTCTAAAATGCATGCACGTAGCATATCCTCTAACGTCTGTATAGTTCTCTCCGATTGTCCATCAGTTTGAGGATGATGAGACGTACTCAATTTTAACCTTGTTCCCAAAGCCTTCTGAAAAGCTTTCCAAAAGTGAGAAGTAAAGATAGGATCTCTATCTGACACAATGCTGGTTGGAACACCATGAAGTTTCACAATCTCCGCTATGAACAATTCTGCATACTGAGCAGCCCTGTAAGTGGTCCTAACTGGTAAAAAGTGAGCAGACTTAGTTAACCGATCGACAACTACCCAAATTGAATCATGTCCCCGTTGAGTCCGAGGTAACCCTGTCACAAAATCCATAGAGATTTCTTCCCATTTCCACTGAGGGATCTCCAATGGTACAAGCATCCCTGCCGGCCTCTGATGTTCAATTTTCACTTGTTGACATACAATACAACGTGATACGAATTTCGCAATATCAGTCTTCATCCCTGGCCACCAATAATCCTTCTTTAAATCTTGGTACATTTTAGTGGTACCTGGATGAATACTGAAACTACTCTTGTGCGCCTCTTCCAAGATCAACCTTTTTAAACTAGCATCATCAGGAACACAAACTCTACCTTCAAACAGCAGAGTACCATCCGAAGCCCTTGAAAATTCTGACTGACCAATCCTCCTCTGAAGATTCGCATCTGATTCTTGAGCTTGCGCGATTCGGGACCGCAAATCACAAGTAACCTCTAATCTTTGCAACAAGACGCCATCATCCATTTCTGTAACGCTGAGATTAAGATCTCGAAATTTCTCATACAAACCACAGGTATGCATCAGTACTTCTGCTTTAATCAAAGATTTCCTGCTCAAGGCGTCAGCAACTACATTCGCCTTTCCAGGGTGATACTTTAACTCAAAATCAAAATCCTTTAAATATTCCATCCATCTTCTCTGTCTCATATTCAGTTCCCGTTGGTCGAACAAATACTTTAAACTTTTATGGTCACTGAACAAGTCGAATTGTGCTCCATATAAATGGTGCCTCCACACTTTCAAAGCAAAAACTATTGCCGCCAACTCTAGGTCATGAGTGGGGTAATTCTCCTCATGAGATTTAAGCTGCCGAGAAGCATAAGCTATCACATTACCTTCTTGCATGAGCACACTTCCCAGTCCTTTAGAGGACGCATCACAATAAACCACATATTTCTTTTCAGGGTCTGGTATTGCTAATACTGGAGCCTTGGATAATTTCTTTCTCAAAGTCCGGAAACTTTTCTCACAATCTTCGTCCCAGACAAACGGCACATCTTTCCTTGTGAGGCGTGTCAATGGCAAAGCAATCTGTGAAAATCTCATAATAAATCTTCGGTAGTAACCTGCTAAACCAAGGAAACTCCGAACTTCTGTTACATTTGTTGGTCTGGCCCAATTAAGGACAGCTTCAACCTTTGATGAGTCCACTGACACTCCTCCTTTAGAAATAACATGCCCCAAAAACTGGATTTCTGATAACCAAAATTCACATTTGCTGAATTTTGCATATAACTGATTTTCTCTGAGAATGTCCAAAACAATCCTCAGATGTTGAGCATGTTCCTGTGAGTCCTTTGAATAAATCAAAATATCATCTATGAAGATCACAACAAACTGATCCAGGTAAGGCTGGAAAATCCTATTCATGTAGTCCATAAACACTGCTGGAGCATTAGTCACTCCAAAAGGCATAACCAAAAACTCATAATGTCCATAACGTGTTCTGAACGCCGTCTTGGACACATCTGACGATTTGATACGGATCTGGTGGTATCCTGATCTGAGATCAATCTTCGAAAACACTGCAGCTCCTTTGAGTTGATCCAAAAGATCATCAATCCTCGGTAACGGGTACTTATTCTTAATAGTTACTTTATTCAACCGACGGTAGTCAATGCACAATCTCATACTACCATCCTTCTTCTTAACCAACAACACTGGCGCACCCCAAGGTGACACACTAGGCCTGATGAAATGTTTCTGAATCAAGTCTTCTAACTGAGACTTCAATTCCTTTAACTCTGATGGTGACATTCTATAAGGCGCCACTGAAACTGGCTCAGATCCTGGGATGAGATCAATGGAAAACTCAACTTCCCGTTCAGGGGGTAAATTACTTATCTCAGAAGGAAAAACATCCAAAAAGTCACTGACAACTGGAATGTCACTGGGACTCAGTTCTGATTCTGAAGTTACTGTAACCATCACATAAAAACCATTATCCTGGGCACACATAAGCTGAGTAAGCTGATGAGTGCGGTTGATTAACTCTGATAAAGCCACACCTTCAGCCTTATCATCTGTAGGCATAAAGATACACTTCTCCGCACATCCAATATACACATGATTGGCAGATAACCAATCCATTCCTAGGATCACATCAAGTTGTATCATGGGAAGACACACCAAATCTATATAGTATGTCTTGCTAGATACAGTGATCGGGCAATTTTCACATATAAAACTAGCTACAACTCCGCCCTCAGTAGCGGTAGATACCGTCATAGGAGGTATCAACGGTGACATAGACAATTGTAATGCTTCTACACACTTGTAAGAAATAAAGGAACATGTTGCACCACAATCAAAAAGCACTCTAACTGGAGTTTGGCCTAAGTAACACATACCAGCAATTAAATCTTCATTTGCCAAAGCCTTCTGGCCATCAAGGGAGTACACTCTGCCCTTACTTGTTGTAGTACCCTCAGCTCCACCTACCTCTTCTTTCTGGACAATTAGCCAAAATGTGCCCCGGCTGCCTACACCCGAAACACACACCAGTTTGTCTCATGCACTGACCATAATGCGACTTTCCGCAAAATTTACAAATGACCACCGCCTGTGATGAAAATGATTGTTTTCCCCTCTTAGGGGAGCCCTTAGGCTTGTTCTCTTGATACCGATCTGGAAACTTTCCTTTTCTCTTTTCATATGCTGCAGCTTTCTCTTTCGCGGTCTTGGCAAAACCCGCTTCCGCAACCAAACTATCATGAACCATCTCGTCATAACTGGTGTTCCTTTGAAGGCTCACCGCTGTATCAATCTCACCTCTCAACCCACGTCTATATTGATTCATCTTCCAATTCTCATTAGCGGCATACTCGTTGTGAGAGGAGTAATACGACAATTCTTCAAACTTCTTTGTAAATTCGGTGACTGACATGCCACCTTGTTTCAGCTCAAGAAATTCCTGTTCTTTCTTCACCTTATAAGACATCGGAATATACTTCTCTATCATTGCTTCCTTGAAGTTATCCCAGTTAATCTCCGTGTCATTTGCTATCATTCGGCGTTGAGCAGATTCCCACCAATCTTCTGCTGCGCCTCTGAACTGGTTAGTAGCCAACAAAACTTTACTTTCCTCAGGGCAATCCACCATCCGGAACACCTTCTCAATCTGTTTCAGCCATCTCTTGGCCTCTGGAGGTTCACCTTCCCCATTAAACTCAGGAGGGTGATTTCTGTTAAACTCCCGGTAGGATGGATTCGCCACTGCTGGTGGTGGTGTCTGCTGCTGAGCACCTTGTCCATGGTGCATCATCCCCATCCATTCTTGTTGAGCCTGAGCCTGTTGTTGGGCTTGCTGCTGCATCATGAGCATCATCTGCTGATGCTGTAACGCAGCCTGAGCTTGTTGCTCTTGGTACTGTTGCTGCAACGCCTGCTGCTGTTGCATCATTTGAGCCCAAAATTGCATATTAGGGTCTCCTCCGGCTTCCTCAGCATTAGCCTGATTTGATCTAGGCCTGCCAGGACCTCTTCTCCTCCCAGACATCTTATCCTAACTGTCATACACAAGTCAAAGTGATCAGTTTCAACCAGATATAACATTTAGAATAATGTCCCGGATCCAAGAGATCCACAAACTTGAATTGTATTTTAATGACCCATGGCACAGTCTGAATCGACCTGCTCTGATACCAAATTGTAACACCCATAATAAGATTGCCTAGGATCTTATACGAGTATTAAAATTTTGTACTGGATACATTAATTTACAATATAAAAGTTCATACAAATACTACATCACATGTAACATTACATCCAAAGTTAATACAAATCTCTTGTTATATGTACATCAAGTATCACAACATATAATACATCCAAACTTTAAACAAATAACATCAGCACGATCAGTCCGTAGCCTTCTCCTTACCCTTGTTGCGTGCTGAATGCGATCCTGCCTGTGAACCTGCACCAGAAGGAATGGGATGAGACATAATGTCTCAGTGAGCTCTACCCAACCTACTGTTTGGCGACCACATGGAACCTAGGGTCGCCATGCCTACCTTGGCAATTTAGGGGAATTCTAGAATCGCCAAGTCTTTAACCTGCCTATGACTTTAACTATAACCTTTCTATGACTGTAAACTTCCTGTGACTGTAACTATAACAACTTTAACTATAACTATAAATCATAAAACGACTAAAATGTTTTATGTTAGCTGTTAGCGTTGAACAAACAATTATCTGAGTTCATTTTACGGAGGGCACCCCGGGTGGAGCAACCCCGAGATACGTCTCCCTATAACCGGTGAAATTCCTATCATATCAGGCTAACACCGGACTCCCTATAAAACGTGTGGACAACCCTCTCGGAGAAGTCCCATCCGGCGAATCCCGGAGTCTGCTGAACACGCCCTGTAACTGTAAAACGTGCGAGCACGCCATTATCTTTGATCTTTAATTCTTTAACTGTAACATGTAATCTGACACTTTAATTCTATAACAATCCTGTAATCTATAACCTGTAATCTATAATCTTGGCTTATCGTTTTCATAAGCCTCCTATAATTGTTGAAGATCCAACTCTATTAACTTGTCTATAACTATGATTGATAATTCATTCAAACTCTCATGCTCTTAAGCTTGCACATACTTAAGGGAATGTAGGGACTTCACTTCAAAGAGATAATCCCATTACCAATCCCTAAACACATCTATATAACTTAGGAGTACAAGTATACATCTCCTAATGCCATGCCTATCCCTTATCCTTCCCTATTTCCAAGCCAAAGCTCACGAAAAATAATGCTGAGGGAGGCCAATATCGTAGCACGATTTGGGAAAATCGGAGCACGATTTTATGCGAAACTTCCTTGAAAAACAGGACATAAAATCGTAGCACGATGCCCATAAATCGGAGCACGATTTTGGCTTCAGCAGCACTCATAATTTCACTTCCTAGGCTAACCCAAACATCCCCAATCATCAAACAACTTAAGGGAATGGATTTCTATGACATATGAACAAGATAACACATAACAATTCATGTATTACAAGCCAACATGGGATTAAGGCATGAATCTAGCAAAATAGCTCATAATACCAAAACTTACAAGCTTAAACAAAGTGGGTTTCTAAAACCCTCTAAGAGCTCACCTCAAACTCAAAGGATTGCTTGCTAAGTTGAGAAGATCAAACCCTAGCTTCAAACCCAAAGTTTCTACTCAAAACCACTTCTATTCCTTGGCTTTCTATTACTTCTTCTTGCTCCAAATCTCTCCAACAAAAGCTTGATTATCTTACAAAGATTTTGGGAGAAGTTTGCTAGCTCAAAGGATGATGATTGATGATGGTAGTGAATGGAGAAGGAGGGGCGAAAATGAGAAGAAAGGGAGAGTAAAAATTCTGATTTTGGTGTTAAAGAAAAATGAGTAGAAACTTGATAAATGTTCATATTTATCCAAATATCAACTTCTCCAAAATTACAACCATGCCACTTCTTAATTACCAATTAGCCATTGCTTGCATACGAAGTCTCTAATGCTTATAACTGATACTTCTAAACGGGATATTACAGACACGAAAAGGAAAGGGAATGTAGAGTACTCAAGGAAGGAGGATATGTAGTGATTTAATGAATTTAATAATAATTCAGCTTTGGTCGACTTACCACTAATTGATATAAGGTTCACATGGTTAAGGTTGGATGGTAAACCTTTGAGTAAACTTGATAGATTTCTGCTTTCAGATAGTACAATGTGTGATATGATTAATGTTCCTGACGGGCTCTTAGAAGGTTTTTTTTTTTATTATGTGTCAATTATGTTGTGTGACTTATGACTTAATTGGGGGTCGCGTCTTTATGGATGCTTAAGTGTTGGACTAATTCTGGTTGTTATCATGACAATTTGGAAGAGAGTTGGAATGATTGTCAAGTCTATGGTTGAAGTAGTTTTGCTTTGATGAAATTTTTTAAAAGGTTGAAGTGTTGCCTTCATGATTGGCAAAAAAAACATAGCCAAAATATCAAAGAATTAAATTTAGAGTCAAAATTGTATTTACAACTAATGGACATTAAAGGAAAGAGGCTAGTTAATCTGTAGTTGATCAAGTTCAAAGAAAAACGTTGGTGCATCAAATTGTCTCGCTGTCTCTAGTGAATTGTAGCCTTTAATTGAAAAGATTGCATTCTTTATGGTTGAAAGAAGTTGAGGAAAATTCTAAATGCTTTCATGATTTGGTTAAAAGCATGTATCGTAATAATGTTAAAGGTGAGGTCTTTAATTGTTTTGATAAGAACTTTGAAAAGAGTAATTTGTGTGGGCCTTTGTTATTTTCAATGCCTATACATAGTCTATCAGATGAAGATTTATTAACCCAATAGTTCTCTTTGGAGGAAATTAAACACACAGTTTAGAATTGTAACAACTTGAAGATCCCAAATCAGGATGGTGTAAATTTTGGATTCTTTAAAGAATTTGGGGAAATGCTTTAAGTTGATTTTTGAAGTTGTTCAATGATTTTCAAGCTAATGGAAGATTGGGGCATGAATTGAATAAAAAATTTATAGCTCTTAATCCAAAGAAGATAAGTTCTCAATCTTTGAAATGATTTATACATATACCTTCGGATGGTTGTGATTATAATATTCTATCAAAATGATGGGCAAATAGAATAAAAATATTATTGGAAAGGTAGTGTCAACAACGTTATCAACTTTTTTGAAAGAAAGACAGATTTTATGCGGGGTTTTGATTGCAAATGAGATTGTGGGTGAATCTAAAAAGAAGAAAAATGATTTAATTATGTTTAAAGTTGATTTTGAAAAAACTTATAATTCGGTTGATTAGTATTATCTTGATTATATTATAAGAAGGATGAATTTTTCTTGTAAGTGGAAGTGTTGAATGTTTGAGTACAACAACGACATTTGTTCTTGTAAATGGCAACTCTACTAATGAATTTTTATGAGTCGTGGGTCAAGCAAAGGGGATCCTTTGTCCCCCTTTTTTGTTTCTCATTGCAACTGCAGGGTTTACCTCATTATTTTTTAAGGAGACCAGGTTGGAAGAGTTTTTTAGAATTCAAGTGAGCAATGATTCATCTTTCAAAGTTATTCATCTTCAATTTACCGATGATACTTTGATTATTGACAACAACAAAAAAGGTTAGAACACCACTAAAAGAACCTCTGTTAGGAAGTAAGAAGGGGGTGAACGCTATTGGGTAGGTTGTTTTCTTATGATACTTTGATTTGTACCGTAAAAACTACTATTTTACTTTTTGAGTTTCTATCTGACTTGAAGGTAAACGTTCACAAAAGTCAGCTTGTTGGTGTTAATGTTGACCTAACTTAGTTAAATGAGGCTGCTCTATATTTATTTACAAAGTGGATGTGATCTCTATCAAATATTTGGGGCTGCCAATTCACAATAATCCCCAAAAATTATCCTTTTAATTGGAGTTAATTTAGTTTTAATTTGGTGGAAGTATATTCATAATATTGGAAGCGGTGATGAGTTGAGTGGAGAGAGATGGTATGTGGATAATATTTCTAAGAAAATAGGGAATGGTAGTAAGACATTGTTTTGGCATGAGTTGTGGTTGGGTGGGGAGGTCGCAAATGAGCGTTTTAGTAGATTGTTTCGTTTAGCAATAGAGAAAAATGTTTTTGTGTATTATATGATGTTAGGAATGGGGTTAAGTGAGGTTGTTGAAGTTGGAGAAGAAAGTTGTTTGCTTGGAAGATTGAGTTGGTGGAAGAATGTAAAGTTTTATTGTCTTACATTTCTTTGCAGGATAACATGGAGGACACTTGGTTTTGGAATATTAATGTCGATGGTATGTACTAAGTTAAAGAATTTTATGAGATGATAACTAATTTTAAAGATATATCATATTCCACTATTGATAAGGTCATCTGGAACGTTCCTTTGAAGATATTTTTGGTTTGCTTGGAGATTTCTACACAATTGTCTTTCCATCATAGAGAAATTATTACAAAGAGAGATGACATATTTAGTACCGTCTTTTTGTACATTTGGTTGTAATTTTAATAAAACAGATAACCACTTGTTTTTTGATTCTCCGATTTTCCAAAAAATTATGGGTTATGTTCTATCTTGGCTAAGAATTATTTATGTAATGACAAATAACAATTTGGTCATGTAGTTTGGTTTCTCATGAAAAGAAAGTGAAGAAATATTTTCATGTGATTTGATTGACATGTATTTGATCAATTTGGAAGCATCACAATAATTTGGTGCTTGGTAATAAAAATTGTTTAATAGTAATTGATAGTAACTACTCATATGTTTAATAGTAACTTTACTTTTAATTTGAATGTTAGATTTTCTTCTTTGTTTGAAGGTGTCGTTGTTTTGGTGTTGTTTATGTAATTGATAACTTTGTATTTCTTCAATCTTAGCACTACTTGTGCTTTGATTGTTAGTTTTGAATATATTATATTTATGGTCTTTAAAAATAAAAACTCTGCATTGGGTTTGTGAAAATGAGAAACAAAGAACAAAGTTTACATATTAAAATAAGCTTAAAGACAAACAAACAAAATGCAAAGTACAACTCTAATTTATTCCTTAATAAACTACCAGTTTAATATATATCTTCATTTCTTGAGCATCATATTTCATATGTCATTCCAACCTTTATAAGCCTCTTACGAGGGATAGCCATCAACTCATCCCTTTGTTGAAAGTTCCTTCTTAAAAAGTTATATGTGCTGACAATAATCTTATTTAAGATTGATGATTTCGGATCTGCCACTACCTCTGTTTCCCCTAGCATATACACTACACCTTTTTCCAATGCCTTATCTATAACCTTTATCTCATTTTCAATTCCTTCAACCACATCTAGTGATTGAATTGAATCCAAAGATGCACAGGACAAAGATAAAGATTTTTCTTCACCACGAACTTCTTCACACATTGTTGTTTTTTCAAGCGCAAGCATATACTTACTTTCTTGTGTAATAAATTCCTTTAGATGTTGCACCAATTGAGACTCGAACTCCATAGAATCTCCAATTACATCGTTGTAACCATGCCTTACAATGCAACGAAATATTTTGCATTCTTTCGGCTCCACGTGTCGAAATAGAAACTTCTCTTCCAATGCAACACTAGTAATTGGAATTGCCTTAATAGAGACAAACACAACAACTGAATGAATGGATGGTATGTTGGCAATGAAGTGAAGGAATATTGGAGGAATTCCTTGTACTAGCTCACAATACAAAACTCCAATTCCAGACATGCGATTTGTGTTTAGATCATTCACCAATTTTAACAAATACTCGGAAGAGACTTTGTTCTTAAGTTCAAACATGTACCTTTCTTTTTGTGCATAAAACCATATTGCCATTACCATAGTGAAGATGACTGCAGATACTAAAGGAAGAAAACCACCTTCTTTGAACTTTACCATTTGTGCCGATAAATAAACTAACTCAATGCAACCAAATGGTATACAAAAGAGAGATACTTTCCATATGCTTTTCTTCCATACAATCAACATTACAACGGAAACCAAGAATGTTGTGATGACCATATCACAAATTATTGCAACCCCTGCATCAAACATAACGCTCGACATTGTCATTATATTATAAATTTTACATATACTAGTAAATAAGGGCGGATGCTAAAGAAAAATTAGTGTGGAGCCAAAGTAGTCTATAATATTTTTAAAAGAGTAAATGCCTGAAGTGATCCTTGAATGAAAATACGAACACATACTTGTTTTCTAAAAAATACAAATTTTATCTTAAAAAAAATGTTAAATGCCAACTATGTTATTTTTCCATTGGTACTAAAATATCTCTAAAAAATTGAAATAATCAACATTTGTTAAGATTGTGGGAGAAAAATTATATTTTAATGAACATGTTGAGCATAAATCTATTTTATGGGGGCAATTGACCAAATTTTCTTCAACCTAGATTTGTCCATACTATTAAATCTATCACGTGCAAAATTGTACAAATTTTTGGGAAAATGTAGCATAAAATAGAAATGAAAAAATTGACCCACGTGTCATTAGGAAAATGGATATGGTATATATATATATATATATCACATATATCTATATATTCTAAAGAATATAGGTCACATATATGTGACACACACATATGTATATATATATGTGTGTGTGTGTGTATATATAGAGAGAGAGATAGAGATTTTGAAGCATAATTACCATATGCATTGCTCAGTTTTTCCGAGGTTCTGAAGATAGCAGTAACTACAATACATGAAATCATGAGCATATAATTGATTTCAGGAATATAAACTTGGCCTTTATGTGTAGTAGAAGTGTGCACAACCTTAACCCTTGGGAAACAACCCATACTTAAAGCTTGAGATATAATGGAAAATGCTGCGGAAACTATTGCTTGGCTAGCTATGATGGAAGTAACAACAGCAACAACAAATGTTGGCCAATACAAAGGACCTACATGGATATTACAAGATAATTAACACTGATAAAGTCTTTGATAATTAAATAAAAAACGTTTAAATGTGTAAAAATATCAATGAATCTTTAAAAATTAATCAATATTGTACCGGGTATGCATTCATAGAAAATATTTGACACAGTGTGGGGAAACTTTCTAAGATATGCTGCTTGTCCACTATATGCTGCCAATATTGCTGGAAGTGTAATAAAAGAGAAGCTAATCTGCAACATGTATATATACATCAATAGTGCAAGTGTGTAATTATAATAAAGATTAATTTTCAAATACAAAGTTCTATATTATTTTTTATATAAAAATCACCACACTTTTTTCTTTTGTCATGATTCAACAACGTTTCATTTGCATTACTATTGTACTACTTTTTACGTAATAATTGATCACAATTTTTTCACATGATTAAATCCTTGCGATTTTTCATTATAGCATAAAAATTAATTCCATTTCATTAATACTTACTTGAATGGCTCGAACATTGAAGTGACCCAAGTCAGCAAACATGGCCTCACAACCTAAAATTATGCATAAATACATATATTTGAATAATTAAAAAAAAGAGAGAGAACTCAAATAAAAAATTTAAAAATTACAGGCTTGTCATATATGGACCTCCCAAAAATGTTCAATGGTGAACCCTTACAATTTTTGGACAAAAAATAAATTTTATAATAATAATGGGAAAAATGTAATATTTCATCAAAATTTACTAAAAATATTAAGAATCTATATTTGAATTCTTTTTAAAGATCCATATTCGATGCACTCTACAATTGTATAAGACAATAACAATGTGAATTATACCTGAGATGCATAAAAATACTCCACCTAGTGACATCCACGCATTTTTTCCATTGCGTTGGAAGTAATCAACAATATATTTTGGATTAATAGCAAGTAATACTCTGACATCATATTTGAACACGTTGTAAAGACCAGTTGCTCCAATTAATATAAACCACATGGTTACAATTGGAGCGAATGAAAATCCTACTTTGCCAGTACCAAATCTTTGAGCACAAAAAAGGATCACCAATATTGCTATAGTGATACTCACAACATAATCTGAAAGTGAAAAATAAGCAATATATATTATCATGACTAGTATATTATAATAGTTACAACACAAAATAAATCATTAGTAAAAAAGAACACAAAAAAAAAGTAAATAAAAATTTGAAGTCTTCTTAAATTAAATACCTTGACCCAATTTAGAACTGATTCCGCTTACTGCAGAAATAACTGCATGTACAATTGAGCAAAATATTTTTGTCAAGTCCATCCAATGCCAAAAAATGGTCAATAACATTGCATATAATATCCTCAAAGAAAACATTGCATATATTATTTTCTTTATAGTTTTTGTGTCATACAATTTTGTGTTGATGTTAATGTTTTACCAAGATTTTATTTATTTTTTCATCAGACATTTTGGTAAGACACGTTGTGCTCTACTATTAATTACTAGAGCGGTCAATTTGATTACCAATTTGTATTGTTTTGCTTTTTCTCAATGCATACTCAACTTCAAATTAAGGCTTTTTAACACGAAAAGATCAATTTCAATACAAATTAATACATATGAATTTACATATGTTTACTTGTGGTGATGAGTAAAATATAGGAGACAAAACTGTAAAGGTAAAAGTTAATACTTAACCTGACATTGGCGGAGTGAAAACCAGGTCACTTATAACCATGGTAGTTTCCAATATAGTTCATAAATAAAAGAAGAACACATGTAAGATAGGGACGACAAAGCGGTCAAACCCTCCCAACCCCACCCGCCCCGTCATTAACCCGCCAAAAAAGGGACGGAGCGGGGCGTGTCAATTAGTGATGGTAGATTGGCGGGGTGTCCCGTCAACTTTTTTTTTTACAATAATTGACAAATTCGCAAAAACGTGTAAAAAATAACTTAAAATTAAAGTCCATTCAAAGAAATCAAAATATAAAACTAAACTTCAAACATCCATGATCCATTAAAGCAACAAGGAAACCATAAAACCTTAATGACCTAGTCTCAAATCCAACAACTCAAACAAAACATGGATTCTATGTTTAAATCCACACCACCAAAAATTAAACCAACAAGCAAACCATAAAACCATAAGGAAATACTCAAATCCAACAAAAACAAAACTTGGATTAAATGTTTAAATCCACACCAACAAAAAAAATATAGTAAACAATAACAATAAGTAGTCTTCAATCCAAATTAACAACGGTGTTTGATGTTTGGTTGGATGTTAACGACGAAGCCTCTTTTCCATCACCCGAATTTAGAAGATCAATTTACAATGGGCGTGGATTTTTTTAAAACTTTTTTTCCTTAAGCCCGACGGGCCAACCCGCCCCGTCACCGTCCCGTTTTTTAGCGGGTTATGCGAGGCGGGTACCCTACTAACGGCGAATTCAAAATCTCAAACCGCTCCGTCAAAATAGGCGGGCTAAACGGTTCAATCCGACGTACCCAACCCGTTTTGCCATCCCTAATATAAAATGACTATTTCTAAGCTTTTGTTTCAACTTTTGATCGAAAAGATTAATTGCAGTACAAAACAATACTTGTGAAATTATTATATTTTTACGTGTCGTAATGAGTAAAATTTAGTAGACAAAACTGTAAATATGAAAGTTAATACTTAACCTGACATTGGTGGAGTGAATACCCCGTCACCTATAACCATGGTAGTTCCCAATATAGTCATAAATAAAAGAAGAACACGTGCAAAATGACTATTTTCAAGCTTCTGCTTCAACTTTTGGTTGCTAGATGATGTTTCTAATTTGTAGTTAGAAAGCTCCATGTCCTCTTGTTGTTGATTTGGAATCAAACTCACATTGGCATGCCTACATAGCAATGAATAAAGTGCAAATGCCCCGCCTAAATAAAAAGCCAAAACAATCTCATTAAATATTTTACTTATGTACTATTATTTTGCTCTTTTTTTTTTTAATCAAAACTATTATTTAGTTATGTAGTAGTAACACATGTTATCATTTATAGATGGAGAACAAATTTGAGATCAAAACCAAATCAAGCTTGAGAATCTAATTATTTCAAAAATGATTTTTTGTTTAAACAATAAAATAATTAAGAAAAGAAAAATAGAGCAACACATTTTATCTTACCATTGCCATTGTCGTTAGCCTTAAGTACAATAAAGACATATTTGAGCAATGGGAGTGTCAAAATGGTGTAATATATGAGAGATAAGACCCCAAGAATGTCATCGGTGTGATCAATACCCTTTGTGAAGGTGCTTGCAAGCACATAAAGCGGAGATGTTCCAATATCACCATATACAACTCCCAAGCTTTGAAATGCCAAAGAAAGAGTAGCCATCCAACCCAACTATTAATAATCAACATTCAAGAAACAAGTAATTATAAATTTAATCCAAATGGACAAAAATACATCTAGTTTACAACACAATTTATTATTTTTAATAAAAAGAAAATGGCAACGTGAACTAATTAATTTAAGATTTATTCTAGTTACACCCCATGAAATTTCAATTACACTCTGATTTAACAAAAACACCCTTCAACCCTTTTTAAAATTTTCAATCATTACCCTCTCTTATTTCCTCATTTTCTTAGTAAAACATTTGCACTCAATAAAACCATAAATTACTCTTTACTCCTCTCATCTTTTTAAACAAATTCAACAATTCATAGTATATTCTTTAAAAAAAAGTGATTCATAGTATTTGTAAGTTGAAGGTAGTATATGGGAATTAAAATAAGGAGATCTCCATCGAAAAACTCACTACATGAAACTCAAATCACATACACCCACATATATTGAGTCCACATACCACTTAAAATTTAAAATTTATACTTTAAGCCAGTTTAAAACATATACATATATACTTCTAAAGACAACTTTGGTATTATGATAAATAAAGCAAAGAAGATTTGATGATTGATAGATCATCTTAAGACTTTTCAACAAAAGTTTTTTGCTCATACGTTTCACCAAAGTTAAGTGTACATAATTTAATTTTCATACAAGCTTGCAAATTTTTGTCTAAAGCCCCAAAATTAAATATTTGTACCGATCATTTATATTTAGGACATTATAAGTTTTGTGCATTATTTATTTAACCAGGTATCATTTATGCATGCAATTTCAAAGATTAACCTCATTGTGTATGTGTGTGGAAAAAGATAATTCAATGAGAGAAAAAAGAGAAGATGAAAAAACAATTGGTAGAGAAACCTTTGAAGAGTGATCGGTGATGTTGGAAACTCTTCCGGCCTCAATAGTGAATGAGTTAGCCCTTGATGTCTTTCTCTCTTTGAGGCTCTTCTTGTTCATTGTCTCCTTCCACTCTTTTATCTCTACTTCCTCCATGTTTATACAATCTCCTTCGATAGACATTGGGGATCGACACGTTTTTATAATGGAGACGTTTTTTTTATCTTTACAATGACAAGGGGTTTATATAGTATATCACAAGAATTAAATATGCTGATAGTTCCATAAAAAAAAAAGAGAAAAGAATATGCTGATAGTGTATAAGAATTAAACTAATAACAATATTTATTAATTTGGATATCGGTTTGATTTTTTTCCATTCAAATAAATTAAATTGATTTTTTAATTAAAAAAATTAGATTCAAATCCAACCAAATCAGTCAAATTCAAATTCAATATTTAAGGACGACCAATCCAATGTCATTATGAGTTTTAGTCAAAAAAAAAAGTCATTCGGAGTTGTATACCAAATATAAGATATGAATTTTTTAGGAAAATATGATAAAATAATATTATCTTGTGCGAATCAAAATATGATATAGTAAATTAATTAGTGCTTATTTTGACTCTATCACATCGTATCAATATATCCTAACAAAGAAAATTATTTAAAAATAAATAGTACAGAATAAACATAATTCATATTAAATATTGCAATTAATCGATAATGTTAACCGTTAATTGTCATTTTATAAACCAATATATTACAAATAAGTGAATGTCATACTATTGAATTTTGACTATAAGCGTTGGTCAAATGTTTAATTATTACAAAATTGTGATATTTCATTTAGATATTTTTTTTGTGTGAATTGGGTATTTGATGGACGAAAGGGCAAATACTCGCAAATGCATAAAATCGTAACAAATAATAATGTAGTAAGTTTATCATCTCGACAGGGATTGTTGTTCAACTTGGTAATTAGTGGAACTTATTTGAAAATAAATAAAAGTAAAAGAGATTAAAAGGGTTGCAGGGTTATATTGTCTTGTCCAATACGAGATTATGTTGGTTTGATTCAGATGTGTAACGACGATTAGAGAATCCTTGAATCCCCCTTCTGTCTTTGTTAAAATTAACTTGGTAAATCATTAGTTTATGTCATGTCTATTTGATTTAAGAAAGTAGCATTAAGACCCCGTGATGTATCAGTGGATGTTTATTTTAATATCCTCGCAATTCAACTAGTTACAATTGCGGGGTTCTATTAAGATGAGTCAAAACCCTAAGTTCATACTTAGATTCCATTTAAAGAATTTAATTAAGAAAATAAGCAATTTACTAATGTCAGGAGTAGGGTTGTCAATCCTATAATCCATCTATAGATCAATTTTCAAGATCATTGATTCAGATTCTCAGTTGAAAATGCATTAAAGACCAGACATATACAAATTAAATCTGACAATCGAAACAAAAACGGAATGAAAAACTTTATTAACTGAATCCAACAAATAAGAAGGGGTTCATCGTGAAACACTAATCAAAGAGGTTTAGTTGAAGCTCATGATGCTTGAACCCTGCCTTGTACCACTAGCTTTCTAAATGAATAAAAGAGTATGCAAGAGTCTCTATTTATAGTACATCATTACTTAGGGTTTAAGAGAATAAAACTTGACTTTTTCCACCGATTTGGCTTGAAAAACAAGCAAACAAAACCTTCTGCCATGCGCATAAGACCACACACAGGGGCGCATAGCCCAGGCGCAGGGGCGCTTCTGGCAGCCTATTCTGTGCGAATTCTGCAGTTTTTCGTCCCATTTTTGGCGCGTTCTTCTATCTTGCAATGCCTTAGAACTTGAAACGAATTTTCTTCACTTTGTATTGTCTTCAAGTACCTTATAAGAACCATTGGTCTTCAATCTTCATATCCTCGATCCTTCACTTGATGTCTTGTTTTGCCGATTTACATGATATCTCATTAAAAAGACTCAAAACACATGTAGTTGCATGATTTAGGATAAAATTGAATTACAACGACTCAAATGAAAACAATACAAATTGTTTCTCAAACCATTGACAATTCCTCTGAATTATATTTTCTTTCCCTACAAATGCAAAGAAAATACATAAAAACATATCCAAAAATATCATATGATGCTCCATCATCAGTATCCTATGCGCACAATTGCAGGGACTAATCTTTAAAGTTGGATAGAACTGGAATTGATGACAAAGTTTTGCCAAACGAAATTTGAAATTCTGGCACGGTAGTTTCCTGATGTTGTATGTAATGTTCCAACACCGGGACAGGTGGAATGTTGAGTTTAATGTTTCAACATCAAGCTAGCGATAAACAAACAGAACAAGGAAAATATAAAAGACAGAAACGTAAATGGCACAAGTTATTTGTTAACCCAGTTCGGTGACAAACGCACCTACTCTGGGGGCTACCAAGCCAGGAGGAAGTCCACTAGCGTAGTCCTAATTCTAAGTTCTCAGCAAACTCCAAGTTTACAACTTATCACCTAGCTACTACCCGTACTGACTTCAGCCTAGGAACTCCTAGACCTGAGATCCCATCTCACATCCACTCAATTAATCACTGCCCCAGTGATCTTAGACTCAAATAACAAAGAGGAGAGACACTCTAATAAACAGTATGATGAAGACACCTTCAGACACAAACTAACATCGTACTTCAAAGCTTAGGTGTAGTATACAATATTACAACTCAACTAAAACAAACCAACTCTAAGCTTTTGATATTCAGTAGTAGCAATAGAGTGGTATACATAATAGAGCACACGGCTCAACAAAGACAACCTAAAGTCGAAACCCTAAAATATTCTTTCAATGACGGCTTTGATCATTTTTTTAAGAGAGGTATCTTCTTTATATAGCCTTCAGCAGCAACATATATTTGAATCAAATATTCTTCTCAGAAATATGTTGAAACAAATAATTCTTCAGAAATATATTTCCAAGATTCCTTCTAGAAATATATTTGCACAATTAAATCTTCCTTCAGGCTAAACATATATTTGTATCAAATATTCTTTTCAGAAATATATTGAAACAAATATTCTTCAGAAATATATTTTCCAAAGATCTCTTTTGAAAATATATTTACACAAATAAAAATCTCCAATCTGAAAAATATAACTCTCGAAAATATCTTCCTTCTGGAAACACACGCAACTTGGAGAACAAGTAACATGAATGAATTCTTCAATCAAATCTTCAAAAGATCAGGTGTGATAATAAACAGCTTCAAGGCGCGAAATCAGGGCACACTGAAGTTGTACCCTCATGTTGGAACATTGGGTCCAACATCTTGCTTGTATATTTGATTTAGCAAAAATGAAGCCAACATACAAATATCCAACAATCTCCCCCTTTGGAAAATTTTTGGCTAAAACAATCTGAGATCATACAAACAACCTAGAGGGATACCACACAAACATTTCTTCAATCATCATAAGCACACAACCATGAAGAAAGGTAGCACATCTTCAAAAACTACTTCAAAAGAATTCCTCAAATGCAACGTAGCAGATAAGAATGTTGTGGAGTATCACTAAAGAATATCAGAGGCATGCAACAACGGAATAGAAAACACGTATTACCAAAGTGAGAAAATAAATCCCCACACATACAAGCAACTGGCACCGGATGTTTCAACATTGTGTAACATATCATGCCATACTACATATCTCATACAAACACATATGTATATCACACATCACAATATCACTCCCCCTGAATATATGCATATCACACAACACAGTATTACTCCCCCTCAGGCAGTACTCCCCCTTAATGCAAATAAAGCATAAAACTACCAAAACTACTCCCCCTTTTTAGCCACAATTTTGACAAAAACAACCATGCATTCACCAGTGTGCGCTCTCTAAAAAAACGCTCGAGCGTAAGGACGCTCGGAAAGACTGCGGAGTCGCCACCAAAGTTTTTATTTTTAAAGGGAAACGTTGATAAAACCCTTAGCGATGTGGAAAGGATGGTCATCGCAACCATTAACAGGTTCGGGAGTCGATTATGCAAGGGGAAGGTATTAGCACCCCTCATATCCGTTGTACTCAACGGGAACCTCCTAGTTAGTTAAGGCTAAAGTGTTTTTAAAGGTTTGCTTGCTATGTTTTAATATATAAAGGGGAGAAAGAAAAGGGGAAAAATGATATTTTTTATTATTGTGCTTGACAAGAGTGGGATCTTGCTCCTACGTATCTCCTGGTGCAATGGAGAATTCAAAGCTACGTAGTTCTTTGGTAGAACACGTTTGTTTGTTGGTTGATTTTAAAGAACGATATTTTTGATCGTATTCTTGCGGTTAAACGTAGCTTGTATTCTCGCGCGTGGGAGGCTTAAGCGTTTGTTTGTATCACATTAGAATTGATAAAAACATGTTCGTTTGCGAAAAAAGGTTTGAAATTGACCACGGGGGGCCAAGAAAGGTTTGAATTGACCACGGGGGGCCAAAAATAGTTTGAATTGACCCCGGGGGGCCAAAAAAAGTTTAATTGACCACGGGGGGTCAAGAATTAATTTGAATTGACCACGGGGGGCCAAAAATGGTTTGAATTGACCACGGGGGGCCAAAAAAAGGTTCAATTGACCACGGGGGGTCAAGAATTAATTTGAATTGACCACGGGGGGCCAAAAATGGTTTTAATTGACCATGGGGGTCAAGAATAGTTTGAATTGACCACGGGGGGCCAAAAAGGTTTGAGTTGACCACGGGGGGCCAAGAAAGGTTTGATTGGTCACGGGGGACCAAAAATTAGTTCAATTGACCACGGGGGGCCAAGATTAGTTTGAATTGACCACGAGGGGCCAAAAAAGGTTCAATTGACCACGGGGGGTCAAGAATAGTTTGAATTGACCACGGGGGCCAAAAATAGTTTGAATTGACCACGGGGGGCCAAAAAGGTTTGAGTTGACCACGGGGGGTCAAGAAAAGGTTCAATTGACCACGGGGGGTCAAGAAAAGGTTCGATTGACCACGGGGGGTCAAAATGAGTTTGAATTGACCACGGGGGGGTCAAGAAAAGGTTCAATTGGTCACGGGGGACCAAGAAATTAGTTTAATTGACCACGGGGGGCCAAAAAATAGTTTGAATTGGCCACGGGGGGCCAAAAAAGGTTTGAATTGACCACGGGGGGCCAAAAAAAGTTTGAGTTGACCGCGGGGGGCCAAAAAAGGTTTGAATTAACCACGGGGGGCCAAAATTAGTTTTGGTGTGTTGGATTTTTTTTTTATGTTTTGTATTTTTGAAAATAGAATGACGATTGTCCGAACAATGAGACCTACGTCAAGTGCCCGTGCAATCGGGGAATGGAAAGACATACGTCAAGCCACTCCTTTTTCATTAAAGTTTATTGTTGAAGGTAAAAATGTATTTTTTTGCGAAGTTTGAAAAGAATGACGATTGTCCAAACAACGAGACATACGTCAAGTGTTCGTGCAATCGGGGAATGGAAAGACATACGTCAAACCACTCCTTTTTCATTCGAGTTTGTTGTTGAAACTTTATGAAATTCCAAATAAGAGCAAAAACACTTGGTTATACTTTGAATAAAATGGGTTTCAACCCTTTCAAATTCTGAATCTTCATTTCAGAACCTCAGAAGCTAGCTTCAGAAGTTTAAACACAGAAGCTGAGTTCTGATATGGTCGCAGAGCGACCAGAACTTGGCTCTACGAAACCTTCAGAAGCTGACTTCAGACTCTGAAGTTCAGACGCACTGTCGCAGAGCGAACAGAACTTCGCTCTGCGAATCCTTTAGAAGCTGACTTCAAACTCTAAAGTTCAGACGCACTATCGCAGAGCGAACAGAGCTTCGCTCAGCGAAACCTTCAGAAGCTGACTTCAGACTCTGAGGTTCAGAAGCACTGTTCAGACTCACTGTTCTGAAGCTGCTTCTGAACTACTGTTTAGACTGCTTCTGATTTTTGATTTCAGAACCTCAAAGGGGTGAAAAACTTTCGAATTTAGTTAGAAAAAGAAGTAAACCACTTCTGTTTTGGTGTTTTGCAAACTTTGAGATTTCTTGGGGTTTTTAAAAGATGTTTTTAGTTCAAAATGAGTTAAACAAACACCAAGAATGCAGAAAAATGATGCTGAATCAACATGAACAGCAGAACAAATGCAAACATAAATGCAAATGAAAGATGAAAAGTTTTAGGATGCTTACAAACTCCTAGCCCAGGCTTTAGTTGCAAGAAAATGAAAGGACCCTTGGATGATTGTGGTTTTTGCACAGCTAGAAATGTTGAAGAATAAGAACAGCAACAACAAATGATGTTTTGCTATTGTTCTTCACGCTTTGTATGATGTTTAGTGGCTGTTTTGATTGCTTGGTTTGTTTATGATTGTTTGCAAAGAAAGAAACAGAAAACAGAGCTTCTGGCTTTCAAAGGTTGTTGTGTATTCTGGTTGTTCCTTCTGGTTCTGAGTTTGCTCTAATAATTCCTCTCAAAACTGTCTGAATTGTTCTAATTTGTTCTGTCTGAAAAACCCGTCCTCAATCCTTATGCATTGTGTTGCTTATATAGGCAAAATGTGATCATTTGTAATCATGAGAAATCCCTTAAAACAGGGCTGTTTTGTGTGCTATGACCAAGACTTTGGTTAGCATTTAATGCAAAAGGAAGGAAGTGACCTTGCCTTGCGATCATGGTGAAGACTTTTGCTAAATTCAGAACCAGTTGGGGCTGAGTTTGACAGGAATTGCTGGAAACATGGGAAAACAGAGTGCTGTTTGTGCAGAGCTTGGGAGAAACTGTGCGCACCTCGTTTAAAAAACGCGCAATCCTCCGAGGACGTCCGCGAACGCTCGGAGGGCCTTGTGAAGTCGCCACCAAATTTTTTGTGTAAAGGGAACGTTGATAAACCCTTAAGTTTTTTTATTTGAAAGGGAAACGATAATAAAACCCTTGACGATGAGGAAAAGGACTGGTCATCGCAACCATTGTCGGGTTCGGGAGTCGATTACGCAAGGGGAAGGTATTAGCACCCCTCACGTCCGTTGTACTCAACGGGAACCTTCTATTTGGCTAAAGCTTAAATTGTTTTTAAATGTTTTGCGCGCATGCTTATCTATGTCAAAAGAAAATATACTAAAAAAGGGGGAAAAGAGATGAAAACAAACGAAAGGAAAAATAAAGTTTTTATTATTGCGCTTGACAAGATGTCGATCTTGCTCCTACGTATCTCCTGGTAGTCGGAGAATTCAAAGCGTACGTAGTTCTTTGGTAAAGAACTTAAATGTTGGTTAAATGGACGATATTTTGACCGTATTCTTGCGATTAAACGTAGCTTGTATGCTCGCGGATGGGAGACTTAAGCGTATTAGCTTGTATGCTCGCGCATGGGAGACTTAAGCGTTTGTTTACGAATCGCGCTTAGAATAGGTAAAACACGTCCGTTGGGTAAGAGGGTTCGATTTGGTCGCGTTGGGACCAAAAGAGGTACAATGGACTCAATCGAGTCGATCATTGACCGGGGTGACTCCAATGAGTCGGGGGATTGAATCTAATGGCCACGGGGGACCAAAAGGTTCGAACTGACCACAAGGGGCCAAGATTTGGTTTGGTATGGTCGGATACGTTGAAAAAAGGAATGACGATTGTCCGAACGACGAGACATACGTCACGCATTCGTACAATCGGGGCAATGGAGAGACATACGTCACACCATCCCTTTTTCATTCAAGTTTTTGGTTGAATTGCTTAGAAATCCCAAAGTATATCAAAACATTTGGTTTGAAAACCCAAAATGGAAAGATTTTAGCAATTTTGCTAGAAAACGCACAAGTTCGGCTCGTTTTGCGAACAGTTTTAAAAAGCGAACAAATTCGGCGTATGTTCACGCTTGGTTTTGAAAATCATGAACAATGTTTATTGTTCAAGTTTTAATTTGAAAATGATGAACATAGCTGGTTTGTTCAAGTTGTTTTGAGGGTTTATGGACATAACTTGTTTTGCAAGTTATCCACAAAAGTGTTACCCGCACTTGCGAATTTTCCAATATTATGCAAAATCCTTGACATGGTTTGGATAAAATGAGTTTTAAACCTCCTAGGTTCTGAGCTCTTGGGCTAGAACCTCAAAAATTGGCCATTTGGGCACCTAAACTCAGATTCTGAGTTCTGTCATGGTCGCTCTGCGACCATGACTTCGCACTGCGAACAATGCGAATTTTTGAGTTCAGAAGCTGTTTCTGAACTTTTGTTCAGAAACAACTTCTGAACACACTCAGGACCTTTTAGGTGAGTGAAAAGCTTTGAGTTTTTGCAATGAAAAGAGCTGGACAAACCAGTTTTGATGTTTTGAAAACCTTGGGATTTCTTTTGAAATTCAAAAGGGGTTTTTAGAACAAAAGGGTTTTGGACCAAAATTGCTATGCAAGCACAATTGAAAATGCAAAACAAAGGCTTAGAAACTTACAGAGATCCTTAGCAAAGCTCCATCTGCAATGGATTTGAATTGGTTGAAGGTTCTTGCAAAGGTTTTGAATATTGGATGAACTTTGAACTTGGTAAGGCTTTGTATTTGATTGGTTTTTTCTGGTGTTTGAGTAGTGTTTCTTTGTGTGTAAATGCTCTTTGAATGCTGTATTTTTCTGCTTAATTCATGCTCTATCTTATGCTGCATTGCATCTTGCCTTGCATCTTTATTTATAGGCCAAAATGCAATCTCAAGTAATGATGAAAATCCATAGGACCTAGCTGATTTGTGGGCTAAATTCAGGCTATTTGGCTTTGCATTTAATGCTAATTGATAGAGGCAACTCTGCCTTGTGCCAAGGGTTAAAGGTTTGACTGATTTCAGCCACAAAATCAAAGGTCTTTGGATAGAAATGATGATGAACATGGCTGGATTGCAATTGGCCAAGCTTGGGGATCAATCCTTGCAATCTCAATGGTTGATCAATAAAAACGTGCACTGTGATGTGCAGAGATTGGGGGATGCAAAAGGCTACATATGGCTGGTGTGAGAGGTGAAAAGTTGCTGCCAAAACAGGGTAGGCACTTGTAACACCCATAATAAGATTGCCTAGGATCTTATTCGAGTATTAAAATTTCGTATTGGATACATTAATTTACAATATAAAACTTCATACAAATATTACATCACATTGTAATATTACATTCCAAAGTTAATATAATTCTCTTGTTACATGTACAATAAGTACCACAACATATAATACATTCAAACTTTAAACAAATAACATCAGCAAGATCAGTCCGTAGCCTTTTCCTTACCCTTGTTGCGTGCTGATTGCGATCCTGCCTGTGAACCTGCACCAGAAGGAATGGGATGAGACATAATGTCTCAGTGAGCTCTACCCAACCTACTGTTAGGCGACCACAGGGAACCTAGGGCCGCCATGCCTACCTTGGCAATTTAGGGGAATCTAGAATCGCCAAGTCTTATAAACCAGCCTATGACTTTAACTATAGCCTTCCTGTAACTGTAAACTTTCTATGACTATAACCGTAACTATAACTTTGATTCATAAAACAAATAAAGTGTTTTATGTTAGCTGTTAGCGTTGAACAAGCAATTATCTGAGTTCATTTTACGGAGGGCACCCCGGGTGGAGCAACCCCGAGATACGTCTCCCTATAAACCGGTGAAACTCCTATCATATCAGGCTAACACCGGACTCCCTATGAAACGTGTGGACAACCCTCTCGGAGAAGTCCCATCCGGCGAATCCCGGAGTCTGATGAACACGCCCTATGACTGTGAAACGTGCAAGCACGCCAATATCTTTGATTAATTCTTTAACTTTGACATATAATCATATAATCAATACTATGATCGTATAACATTCCTATGACATATAACCTATGATTATTGGCTCATCGTTCTCATGAGTCACCTATGATTGTTGGAGAACCAACACTATAAACATATCTTTAACTATGATTGCTAAACATTCCCATGCCTATGCATTTCAAAGGAACATTTCTATAATTTGTTCACTTCTATAAGCTCTCAAATCAACAAGCTATAAGCCTTCCCTAATGATCTATTCATGCTCTAAGGGATAGGTCCTTTAACGTTTAAAAGAGGTACATAGCCTTTACACATCGCTTAATGAGTTTGGGATAGCATTGGATGGCTGAAATGGTGCAAGAAAAAATGTAAAAATTTTCAAGTTCTGTCACCTTCAAAATCGTGACACGATTTTGGAATCGTGTCACGATTCCATGCCCAGAATTCGTGTTTTGCACTGCCTATAAAATTGCGACACGGTTGTAAAATCGTGACACGATTTTACCTGCAGTTGGACAACATAGGGCAATTTCAAAGCATAATTTTCACCATTTTTGGCACAATTCAATACATCCAAACATCATACAGCTTATGGCTTATTTCTAAGTCCTATTAACAACTTATAACATGTGAAATCAAGGAAAAACCATCAAAGGGGATTAGGGTTCTATGAATCACAAAAAAAAATGATCAAATATCTATAAACTTCAAAGCTTAAGCAAGGAGGGTTCTAAAACCCACTAAGAGCTCACCTTAATCCCAAGAAGTTGCTTGCTAAGTTGTGAAAATCAAACCCTAGCTTCAAGCTCCAAATCTCTACTCAAGAGAAACTCTATTCCTTGGCTTTCCTAGCTCTCCTTGCTCCAAATTCTCCAACAAAAGCTTGCTTGCCTCACAAATGTTTAGGAGGGAGTTTACTAGGTTATGGGATGATGATTCGATGATGAAGATTAAGAGGAAGTGGGGCGAAATTGAGAGAAGAAGAAAGAGAAATTTTATGAATTTTTGAGAGAAAGAAAAATGAGTAGAAACCTTTGAAAATTTTCATATATATCCAATAAGCCCTTTCCCCTTATTTACAACTATGCCACTCCTCAATTTACAATCTTGCCATTGCTTGCAAACGAAGTTTCTAACGCTTATATCTGATTCTTCTAAGCGGGATATTACACTCTACCCCCCTTAAAGAAATTTCGTCCTCGAAATTTAGAAATTACCTGTAAAAAGATGTGGATAACTCTCCTGCATCTCCGATTCCAATTCCCATGTAGCTTCGCCGTAGGGAGAACCTTTCCATATGACTTTAACAATTGGTATCTCTTTATTCCTCAATGCTTTGACATCACGCTCAATAATCCGTTCCGGTTCGGGTTGAAAAGTCAAATCCGATCTCAAGTCGATAGTTTCCAACTCTACTGGTTGGTGAGGATCAGGAATGAACTTCCTTAACTGTGAAACATGGAAAACATCATGTAATCCTGACATCGCTGGTGGCAAAGCCAATTGGTAAGCTGCTGGTCCGACACGTTTAAGTATCTCAAATGGCCCAATAAATCTTGGACTCAATTTCTTAGTCCTGAAAACACCTCGTAATCCCAGCTTAGGGGTAACTTTCAGGAAAACATGATCTCCCACTTCGAACTCTAGAGGTCTTCGCCTCTTGTCCGCATAACTCTTCTGTCGACTTTGAGCAGTTCTGATCTTATCCTGAATGGATTTAATCTTTAAAGTAGTTTCCTGGATAATCTCGGGTCCCAAAATACTTTTATCTCCAACCTCTGACCAACAAAGCGGTGTTCTACACCTCCTGCCATACAGTGCCTCATATGGTGCCATTCCGATGCTAGAATGGTAACTATTATTATACGAAAATTCGATCAAAGGCAGATGATTATTCCAACTTTCTCCATCCTCTAAAATGCATGCCCGTAGCATATCCTCTAACGTATGTATAGTTCTCTCCGATTGTCCATCAGTTTGAGGATGATGAGACGTACTCAATTTTAACCTTGTTCCCAAAGCCTTCTGAAAAGCTTTCCAAAAGTGAGAAGTGAAGATAGGATCTCTATCTGACACAATGCTGGTTGGAACACCATGAAGCTTCACAATCTCTGCTATGAACAATTCTGCATACTGAGCAGCCCTGTAAGTAGTCCTAACCGGTAAAAAGTGAGCAGACTTAGTTAACCGATCGACAACTACCCAAATTGAATCATGCCCCCGCTGTGTCCGAGGTAACCCTGTCACAAAATCCATAGAGATTTCTTCCCATTTCCACTGAGGGATCTTCAAAGGTACAAGCATCCCTGCCGGTCTCTGATGTTCAATTTTCACTTGTTGACACACAATACAACGTGATACGAACTCCGCAATATCAGTCTTCATCCCTGGCCACCAATAATCTTTCTTTAAATCTTGGTACATTTTAGTGGTACCCGGATGAATACTGAAACTACTCTTGTGTGCCTCTTCCAAAATCAATCTTTTTAAACTAGCATCATCAGGAACACAAACTCTACCTTCGAACAGCAGAATACCATCCGATGCCCTTGAAAACTCTGACTGACCAATCCTTCTCTGAAGATTCACATCCAATCCTTGAGCTTGTGCGATTCGGGACCGTAAATCACACGTAACCTCTAATCTTTGTAACAAGACGCCATCACCTATCTCTGTAACACTGAGATTAAGATCTCGAAATTTCTCATACAAACCACAAGTATGCATCAGCACCTCTGCTCTAATCAAAGATTTCCTGCTCAAGGCGTCAGCAACTACATTCGCCTTTCCAGGGTGATACTTTAACTCAAAATCAAAATCCTTTAAGTACTCCATCCATCTTCTCTGTCTCATGTTCAGTTCCCGTTGATCGAACAAATACTTTAAACTTTTATGGTCACTGAACAAGTCGAATTATGCTCCATATAAGTGGTGCCTCCACACTTTCAAAGCAAAAACTATTGCCGCCAACTCAAGGTCATGAGTGGGGTAATTCTTCTCATGAGATTTAAGCTGCCGAGAAGCATAAGCTATCACATTACCTTCTTGCATGAGCACACTGCCCAGTCCTTTGGAGGACGCATCACAATAAACCACATATTTCTTTTCAGGATCTGGTATTGCTAAAACTGGAGCCTTGGATAATTTCTTTCTCAAAGTCCGGAAACTTTTCTCACAATCACTACAAGAAAAAAGGCATTTTGCGACTTCTAAAATCATGGATTGCGACTGTTAGAAGGGTCGCAGATATCCCTTTGCGACTGTTCCCCAACAGACACAGAAATTGGGGTCGCAAAGGGTATTTTGCGACTGTTCAACCAACAGTCGCACCAACAGTCGCAAAGGCTATTGCGACGGTTGCTAACAGTCGCAATACTATATCTGTAACCACTCAGAACTGTCGCAAAGTAGGGGCTTTAATCTAATTTAAATGGGCTTGCGACCCCTCACAACAGTCGCAAATGTTTAGTTTTTTTTAAAAAAAAAAAATTGGTTGGAGCAATTTTTATTGACAATTTAAATAAATATATTAATAAATACTTAAAATACAGAAATATATAACTAAAAATATCTAAATCTCATTCATTTTTATAAACATCGTATAATAAGTATCAAAAATATACTTATACATTATCAAAAAGAACAAACTAAAAAAATTCTAATTTTAAATGATTCTAAAGGTAACAAGATGGAGACCAATAAATTTCCCTTCCGTTTGGATCCACATAGTCCATACCTGAAAGACAAAAACTTAAATAAGAACAAATATAACTTAAACCTTCAACATTTCAATACAAGACAAGGTATCCTATACAATTCCTAAAGAAGTTTAAAATGAAAAGCCCACACAATAATAAACAAACAAGTTGATGACACCATGAAGGGCAAAAATAACACTTTTAAATCCAAATAATCTTGGCATAACATAGCATTTTGGAGACACACAAACATAACATAGCAACGGTGTCAATATACATTGATGATAATTCAAACTGAGTACAAGTTTCACCATTATAAAGATTAAGACAAATGACATTGATAATAATTCAAACTGAGTACAAGGTTCACCATTATAAAGATTAAGACATTGGTATCATACCTGGAATAACTTTAAGATGGATACCTTGTTGAAAAAAATATATTTTCTCATCACCCCTCCGAAACATCTACAGAATATCAAACAACAAGCACAATAAGACATTCACACTCTTTTGTGACGGAATGGACAGATAAGATGATGACACGTAGGCGATGACAACACAGCTGCATGCACTATGTGGATCAATTATTCCTGCATATACAAATGAATCTCACATTTAAGCTACAAATATATAGAATCGTAGCATCATTTAAGGTCTATGATTTTCAGGTTCTCATGTATCAAAGAATCATTCCAGCTTTTTTCAACTCAAAGAAGAAAACAAGTTCCCACATATAGACACATCGTAATTAAAAGCACCAAAAGTATATTTGTGTTTTAGTATCAATTACAAGGAAACTCTTAAAAAAACAAATTGATCAGCAAAATTTGCAGAACCAACCAACAACAAGAACAACAGAGATGACAGAAACAACAATAGAGACATCAAATAAAAACGCAAAAAAAAAAATCATGGGTACAACAATCAGGAAGAGCACAAAATTGGCAAGATTGAAAGGATACTCACGAGTTTGTACATATAGAGATTGAAAGAATAATCAGTGTGTCAATCGGATTTTATAAAACACAAATTTGTAAGTAAAAAGTAACTCTTTTGAAATCATGGGTATAACAATCAGGAAGAGCACAAATTTGTACACACTTAATAGCATTTTTTTTTTTGCAATTAGTCATTTTAGTCATGGCTCATGTAAATCCAAATCAAAATGTTACTAATGATAAATCCAAATCCAAAAAAAATGTTAGATACTTAACCCATTAATCCAAGAATTTTGAGTCATCAAAGGAAAGTGCACGTTAATTAACATTCTTAGTTATCTTCTTCATCAAAGAATAAAGTATAAGATCATTGAAGCTTGGATCTTTCAATAAATAATGTCTTAGAATTTTATAATTATTTGAATAAATTTTCAACTTATAATAAACCTTATTTCATGATTCTTCAACATATTATTTATGCTTGAAAAAAATAAAAGGATAACAGAAAGAGTGTTCACTGAACTTTATTCCTTTCAAATATATTCACAAGTATGGTCTCAAGTTTGAGTTTTGTAAATGAAAAAAAATAGCACAAGAAAGCCTTGTTTCTAGAGTAAATGCATCCTATTGGACTAAGATTAATCAAAGTCAAAGTAGATTCCAGAATCAAGACAAAAAAAGAAAAACTTCAATGAAGACAGAATCTGGGACTATCATGCATGGAATACCTTGCTACGTTTAATCAATTTGTGACCAAGTACAGCTTTGGCGCGTGACTGCCGGCGTCTAATGATTCCATGGTACTGCTTAGCATTTACATAAATCGGTCCATCATCAGATGTCATATTAAGTGGCAGCATTACACGTCCCTACATTGTTACATACCAACATACATGAATTAGTAAATAGTGAAAAGATGTATAGTAGATCATCAATTGATAAGCAAAAGCATGTTGAAAGCATAACATGGTTTTAATAAGAAGCTTGCAAAGTAAAAGACACACTTGAATTTGAGGTCCATAAGTTGAGATGAGTCCATAAAATTGATCTGCATAAGGATACTTTGTACATATCTACAAGGGGAAACATACCAAGCATAAGTGAAACATGTCTACAAATAAAATACTAAATCATCAGAGTACTTGGGATTAAATACATGTACTTTTTTGCTTATATAAAAAACCGTAGAAGTTATTTTGTAGAGAAGTCTTACCATAGGTTGACCAAATCCCAGCTCAAAGCGATTCGGGGCATCAGGGACTGCTGACAGCAATGATATGGCTGCATGAGGCTTTTGTGCATCACCTGACATTTTAAAATCATCTGAAGAAGAAACATTTGAAAGTTGATGATTTCTCTTATAATGACTTGGTCCAAGTGCAGCAAAAACTGTCGATTCTAATAATTGAACAAAAGAGACATTTTCTCTTATAATGACTTGGTCCTTATAATTTCACTCGATTCAGTTTAGTCCCTGTAGTTTAAAACCATTTGAAAGAGTTCCTATAGTTTCCAAACAATAAAAAATGGTCCCTATATATTGGACTTGCTTTGTTTCCTGTTTAGAGTAATTTCAGGAACTGAATGAGGACCATTTTGCATTATTGGAGTGAAATTATAGGAATCTAATAGGACCATTTTTGCATTGTTAGAAAATAATAAGATACTTTTTAAGGGTTTTGAACTGCAGGGACTAAAAGTGAACATGGAGTGAAGTTATAGCAACATAATGAGTAATTAAACATTTTTATCTAGTTAGATAGGGCGAAAAATATCCTCTTCAATAATCTCAACGAAGACATTTTTAGCTTTTTTTCTCCAATATAAATCAGTTGGGACAACATAACCAGAATGCAAAGATTTTTTATTTTTTTATTATCACCAACTACCTCAAAAAATGTATGGCAAAAAGGTGCAAAGCAACCAACCTGTGATATATGTGTGTTATAGATTTAGGTCCTGTTTGGATAAACACTTATAGCATAAACACTAATCATATAAGTGCTTATGTATTAACTATTTCCTCTTTGGTCTCATTTTTCTTGGGCTTAACTCTAGCAACAGTTTCTAAAACAGCCTGATACAGTAAACATGTCATGAAAAAGAAGGACATTAGATCACAAGTCTATTCAAGAGCTATCAATACGACACACATATAAAACCTTCATACCTATTTACAAACAAAAATGCAGGGCAAACTAACCAAGCAATAGGTTCCCACTTCCCACCGTAAAATTCACTATCTCAAATAAATTCTAAAACACATTTTTGACACATCATAAGTGACAACTGAATATATGATATCATCTATCATGACCTCTGTCCTAAGATTAGCTTAGTCCTCCTCCAATGAAGAATCATCAGTCGAGTTAAATTCCTACGAGATTGAACTAGGCAGGTGGACTACACCCCATCACCCCATAAACTGCTTCACGTTTAGCAAAAATCCATAAGCATAACAAGAAATTGATTACAAACCTGCTGTCCAGCAACACTGTTATTGAAACTACCAGCATCATTGGTGCCTGCAAAAGAATCGTCGTAACTCACCAAATGCACTAATTTGAATATAACTTTCTAAATGCTAAGTAATTCATAAAAACGCATCAATGCCATAACAAAATATCCACAAAAAGCGCTTCAAAGAATGTGTCTATGTATAACTTCAACTTCACCCTCACACAATACTCCTAAACTGTGGATAGCAACACATATAGACGTAACATCCGCAAAATCCACCACAGAACAACAGTAAACATAATACGGTATAACTCCCCTCCAACATGAAAACACAGCTAACCAAAAAACCCCTAAACTGCGTAAGCTATGACGCTGAATTCTAATGTAATACTACCAGATTTCAGTCCCATAGCTATGCCTAATCAGCCCAAAACCTTACAAAAATGAGCACACCTAAAAAACTCCTTTCTGCGACCAGTAACAAAAACGCAGGACAGCAGCCGTTGCAACCTGCATAACACTGCAGCAGTCTGCACAGAAGACAGCAGCAGATGCGCATAACTAACTCTCACCTACAATGCATAGCTCCCACATAACCACACACTGTTGAAAATTGATAAACGCACATTAACGGACTCTCAACCTTTATAGCTCCCACATAACCACATGCCATAGAAAATCAGTCAACACACGTTAACTCTCAGCCCACAATTCATAGCTCTCACCTAACCACTACGGCGACACCGGACGGTGAATCAACATAACAGAGTTGATCTCAACCAATTTAAAATTGATTAGATAACACTAACAGAGTTGAATAAAAAATTAAAAGCAGAAAATTTGTAAACGTAAAATTAAATTTTAAATCAGAAGAAAAAAATGAAGGAAGACAGTGCATACTCACTTGAACTGAACCGAGCAAATGGCAGAAAGCTTCGATTGGAACTGAGCAGCTTCGATTGAGACAAAAAGCTTCGATATGATTGAGGGTGAGGAATGATTCACGATTGGAACTGAACCAGCATTAGTGATGGTGCGATTGAGATTCACGATTGAGATTGCAGAACCATGGATTAGTGATGGTGAGATTGAGATTCACGATTGAGATTGCTGAACCATGGGTTAGTGATGGTGAGATTGAGATTCACGGTTGAGATAGTAGAACCATGGGTTAGGGATGGTGAGATTGAGGAACGGATTGTGGAAAGTGAATTGTGGGTGAGAGTTGTGGGGATTTAGGTTTCAGATTGGGGGGAAAGTGAATTTGATGAATAAAATTAGTTTTTAGGGTTTTAGAACTATGGGAGGGAGACTACAATTGCAAACGCGGGAGTGTCAAAATATTTTGCCAAAAGCTTTATTGTGAAAGGGCATTTAAAAAAGCCTATAAAACTTGCGACTCTTAAGCCTAACAGTCGCAATAACAGTCGCAAAAGTGCAATTTGTGGCTGTTCTAAGCCAAGGGTCGCAAAGTAAGTGTCGCAAAATGACAAATTTCTTGTAGTGAATCTTCGTCCCAGACGAAAGGCACATCTTTCCTCGTGAGGCGTGTCAATGGCAAAGCAATCTGTGAAAATCTCATAATAAATCTTCGATAATAACCTGCTAAACCCAGGAAACTCCGAACTTCTGTTACATTTACTGGTCTGGCCCAATTAAGGACAGCTTAAACTTTCGATGAGTCAACTGACACTCCTCCTTTAGAAATAACATGCCCCAAAAACTGAATTTCCGATAACCAAAATTCACATTTGCTGAATTTTGCATATAACTGATTTTCTCTGAGAATGTCCAAAACGATCCTCAGATGTTGAGCATGTTCCTGTGAGTCCTTTGAATAAATCAAGATATCATCTATGAAAATTACAACAAACTGATCCAGGTAAGGCTGGAAAATTCTATTCATATAATCCATGAACACTGCTGGAGCATTTGCCACTCCAAACGGCATAACCAGAAACTCATAATGTCCGTAACGTGTTCTGAAAGCCGTCTTGGACACATCTGATGATTTGATACGAATCTGGTGGTATCCTGATCTGAGATCAATCTTTGAAAACACTACGGCTCCTTTGAGTTGATCCAAAAGGTCATCAATCCTTGGTAACGGATACTTGTTCTTAATTGTTACTTTATTCAACCGACGGTAGTCGATGCACAATCTCATACTACCATCCTTCTTTTTAACCAACAACACTGGTGCACCCCAAGGTGATACACTAGGCCTGATAAAATGTTTCTGAATTAAGTCTTCCAACTGAGACTTCAATTCCTTTAACTCTGATGGTGACATTCTATAAGGCGCCACTAATACTGGCTCTGATCCTGGAATGAGATCAATAGAAAACTCCACTTCCCGTTCCGGGGGTAAATTGCTTATCTCAGAAGGAAAGACATCCAAATAATCACTGACAACAGGAATGTCACTGGGACTCAGTTCTGATTCTGAAGTCACAGTAACCATCACATAAAAACCCCTATCCTGAGCACACATAAGCTGAGTAAGCTGATGAGTGCGGTTGATTAACTCTGATAAAGCCACACCTTCAGTCGTATCATCTGTGGGCATAAAGATACACTTCTCCGCACATCCAATATACACATGATTGGCAGATAACCAATCCATTCCTAGGATCACATCAAGTTGTATCATGGGAAGACACACCAAATCTATGTAGTATGTCTTACTAGATACAGTGATCGGACAATTTTCACATATAAAATTAGCTACAACTCCGCCCTCCGTAGCGGTAGATACCGTCATAGGAGGTATCAATGGTGACATAGACAATTGTAATGCTTCTACACACTTGTAAGAAATAAAGGAACATGTTGCACCACAATCAAAAAGCACTTTAACTGGAGTTTGGCCTAAGTAACACATACCGGCAATTAAATCTTCATTTGCCAAAGCCTTCTGGCCATCAAGGGAGTACACTCTGCCCTTACTTGTTGTAGTACCTTCATCTCCACCTTTACCTCTTTTCTCTGGACAATTAGCCAAAATGTGCCCCGGCTGCCTACACCCGAAACACACACCTGTCTGCCTCATACATTCACCATAATGCATTTTCCCACAGTATTTACAAGCAGCACTCGCCTGATGTGGAAACGACTGCTTTCCCCTCTTAGGAGAGCCCTTGGGCTTATTCTCATGATATCTATCTGGAAACTTTCCCTTTCTCTTTTCATATGCTGCAGCTTTCTCTTTCGCGGTCTTGGCAAAACCCGCTTCCGCAACCAAACTATCGTGAACCATCTCGTCATAACTGGTGTTCCTTTGAAGGCTCACAGCTGTATCAATCTCACCTCTCAACCCACGCCTATACTGATTCATCTTCCAATTCTCATTAGCGGCATACTCATTGTGAGAGGAGTAATACGACAATTCTTCAAACTTCTTTGTAAACTCGGCGACTGACATGCCACCTTGTTTCAGCTCAAGAAATTCCTGTTCTTTCTTCACTTTATAAGACATCGGGATATACTTCTCTATCATAGCTTCCTTGAAGTTATCCCAGTTGATCTCTGTGTCATTTGCTATCATACGGCGTTGAGCAGATTCCCACCAATCTTCTGCTGCGCCTCTGAACTGGTTAGTAGCCAACAATACTTTACTTTCCTCAGGGCATTCCACCATCCGGAACACTTTTTCAATCTGTTTCAGCCATCTCTTGGCCTCTGGAGGTTCACCTTCCCCATTAAACTCAGGAGGGTGATTTCTGTTAAATTCCCGGTAGGACGGATTCGCCACTGCTGGGGGTGGTGTCTGCTGTTGAGCACCTTGTCCATGGTGCATCATCTCCATCCATTCATGCTGAGTTTGAGCCTGTTGTTGGGCTTGCTGCTGCATCATGAGCATCATCTGCTGATGCTGTAACGCAGCTTGAGCTTGTTGCTCTTGGTATTGTTGCTGCAACGCCTGCTGCTGTTGCATCATTTGAGCCCAAAATTGCATATTAGGGTCTCCTCCACCGGCTTCCTCAGCATTAGCCTGATTCGATCTAGGCCTGCCAGGACCTCTTCTCCTCCCAGACATATTATCCTAACTGTCATACACAAGTCAAAGTGATCAGTTTCAACAAGATATAACATTTAGAATAATGTCCCGGATCCAAGAGATCCACAAACTTGAATTGTATTTTAATGACCCAAGGCACGGTCTGAATCGACCTGCTCTGATACCAAATTGTAACACCCATAATAAGATTGCCTAGGATCTTATTCGAGTATTAAAATTTCGTATTGGATACATTAATTTACAATATAAAACTTCATACAAATATTACATCACATTGTAATATTACATTCCAAAGTTAATACAATTCTCTTGTTACATGTACAATAAGTACCACAACATATATTACATTCAAACTTTAAACAAATAACATCAGCACGATCAGTCCGTAGCCTTTTCCTTACCCTTGTTGCGTGCTGATTGCGATCCTGCCTGTGAACCTGCACCAGAAGGAATGGGATGAGACATAATGTCTCAGTGAGCTCTACCCAACCTACTGTTAGGCGACCACAGGGAACCTAGGGCCGCCATGCCTACCTTGGCAATTTAGGGGAATCTAGAATCGCCAAGTCTTATAAACCAGCCTATGACTTTAACTATAGCCTTCCTGTAACTGTAAACTTTCTATGACTATAACCGTAACTATAACTTTGATTCATAAAACAAATAAAGTGTTTTATGTTAGCTGTTAGCGTTGAACAAGCAATTATCTGAGTTCATTTTACGGAGGGCACCCCGGGTGGAGCAACCCCGAGATACGTCTCCCTATAAACCGGTGAAACTCCTATCATATCAGGCTAACACCGGACTCCCTATGAAACGTGTGGACAACCCTCTCGGAGAAGTCCCATCCGGCGAATCCCGGAGTCTGATGAACACGCCCTATGACTGTGAAACGTGCAAGCACGCCAATATCTTTGATTAATTCTTTAACTTTGACATATAATCATATAATCAATACTATGATCGTATAACATTCCTATGACATATAACCTATGATTATTGGCTCATCGTTCTCATGAGTCACCTATGATTGTTGGGAAACCAACTCTATAAACATATCTTTAACTATGATTGCTAAACATTCCCATGCCTATGCATTTCAAAGGAACATTTCTATAATTTGTTCACTTCTATAAGCTCTCAAATCATCAAGCTATAAGCCTTCCCTAATGATCTAATCATGCTCTAAGGGATAGGTCCTTTAACGTTTAAAAGAGGTACATAGCCTTTACACATCGCTTAATGAGTTTGGGATAGCATTGGATGGCTGAAATGGTGCAAGAAAAAATGTAAAAATTTTCAAGTTCTGTCACCTTCAAAATCGTGACACGATTTTGGAATCGTGTCACGATTCCATGCCCAGAATTCGTGTTTTGCACTGCCTATAAAATCGTGACACGGTTGTAAAATCGTGACACGATTTTACCTGCAGTTGGACAGCATAGGGCAATTTCAAAGCATAATTTTCACCATTTTTGGCACAATTCAATACATACAAACATCATACAGCTTATGGCTTATTTCTAAGTCCTATTAACAACTTATAACATGTGAAATCAAGGAAAAACCATCAAAGGGGATTAGGGTTCTATGAATCACAAAAAAACATGATCAAATATCTATAAACTTCAAAGCTTAAGCAAGGAGGGTTCTAAAACCCACTAAGAGCTCACCTTAATCCCAAGAAGTTGCTTGCTAAGTTGTGAAAATCAAACCCTAGCTTCAAGCTCCAAATCTCTACTCAAGAGAAACTCTATTCCTTGGCTTTCCTAGCTCTCCTTGCTCCAAATTCTCCAACAAAAGCTTGCTTGCCTCACAAATGTTTAGGAGGGAGTTTACTAGGTTATGGGATGATGATTCGATAATGAAGATTAAGAGGAAGTGGGGCGAAATTGAGAGAAGAAGAAAGAGAAATTTTCTGAATTTTTGAGAGAAAGAAAAATGAGTAGAAACCTTTGAAAATTTTCATATATATCCAATAAGCCCTTTCCCCTTATTTACAACTATGCCACTCCTCAATTTACAATCTTGCCATTGCTTGCAAACGAAGTTTCTAACGCTTATATCTGATTCTTCTAAGCGGGATATTACAGCACTCATGACTTTTTCAAGTGAAAAATCCAGCTGGGTTTGACTGGTTTTGGGGAAGCAAGCAGGAAGAAAGACTTCAAGCAGGTGGCTGGCAACCTTGGGGTGGTTAACAGGTCACTTGGGAGGGACAAGAGCTGCCCAAGGGCAAGCCCACTTGCTTGTCACATGTTAGGTTGGAAGAAAAAGCTTCCTACCTTGGCATTAATGGCAAGTCTCTCATTTCTGGTTTTGCTTGGCCCAATTAGCCATGAATGCTGATTAAAATAAATATGCAAATGATGTGCAACAAATTCTGGAATTAAATCAAAGAAACCAAAAATCTGCAGAAAAATCGCAGACTTCGCAGTGCGAAGTCATCATTTTTGAAATGTTGACTTTTTTGTTGACTTTTGTTGACTTTGACTTTTTTTTCCCCTCTTTGATTTTTTTTATTTTTGAAAGGCTTAGGACAAAATTGGGGTACTACAGCTGCCCCTACTTAATTGTGTCTTTGCATAGAGTGTGTGAGTGCCGAGGGCATCTCATGAACTCTTTGCGAAGATCAATTAAGTAAAAGAAGGACCCGAATTTTGTCCTTCGCGGTACGAAAGCAAAGATAAAAGATCGTCACTTAACCATTTGAGACGTGTATGAACGCTCAAAGGGTTAGGCGATTAGATCTGAAGAGAAAAAGATTGTCACCTAATCAGGTGATTTCAATCTGCGAGACGTGTATGAACGCTCGAAAATAAAAGACTTACGAAACGTGTATGAACGTTCGCAAGGGAAAAGGCCTACGAGACGTGTATGAACGCTCGAAAGGTAAAAGAAAAACTTTGCGAGACGTGTATGAACGATCGAAAAGGAAAAGCCTACGAGACGTGTATGAACGCTCGAAAGGTAAAAGAAAAACTTTTGCGAGACGTGTATGAACGCTCAAAAAGGAAAAGCCTACGAGACGTGTATGAACGCTCGAAAAGGAAAAGCCTACGAGACGTGTATGAACGCTCGAAAGGTAAAAGAAAAACTTTTGCGAGACGTGTATGAACGCTCGAAAAGGTAAAAGCCTACGAGACGTGTATGAACGCTCGAAAGGGAAAAGCCTACGAGATGTGTATGAACGCTCGAAAGGTAAAAGAAAAAACTTTTGCGAGACGTGTATGAATGCTCGAAAAGGAAAGGCCTACGAGACGTGTATGAACGCTCGAAAGGTAAAAGAAAAAACCTTTGCGAGACGTGTATGAACGCTTGAAAAAGGAAAAGCCTACGAGACGTGTATGAACGCTCGAAAGGTAAAGGATCGCCACCAAAACAGGTGATCGGATCTGAAAAAGATAAAGGATCGTCACCTAAACAGGTGGCCTTAATCTGACATGATCATCACCTAATTAGGTGATTGGATCTGAAAAAGTCGTCGCCTGAACAGGTGCTTAGACTTAACTGGGGAAATAGGATCTACCACTGTTGGGATAGTGTAATCGTCTCTAGGCATGGCTAGTACTTAGATTGTTGAAAAAGGAAACATGATTGTATGATGCATGACATGCTACATGTTGTTTTATGCAGTATGATATGCAATGCAATATGATATGAGATAGACTCAATCAAAGATTCCCGCTGGGGGAATTGGGGACATTTTGTGAAGGAGGTTCACTGGGGAACACTTACTTAACTGTTGATGGATGCTGGTGAATATGTGATACTCACTGGAGAATCCTTGTTGAGGATGCATGACATGATTATGAAATGCATGTGTATGAATATGATATGATATGCATGTATGAATGAATATGATATGCTGGGGGTTATGATTGGGTGCCGAGCAAAGTCGGGCTTGGTTGTGATTGCGCCAATGATGATTGGGCTTTGGGTGAGACTCCACTGGGGAATGCCAATGAAAATTGTTTCGGTTGGAAATTTGTGAGTAGGCGCCAATGATGATTGGGCTTTGGTTTGGGTGCCAATGAATATTGGGCTTTTGGATTTTGGATGCCAAGCGAGGTCGGGCCTTTTGATTTTGGTTGCCGAGCGAGGTCGGGCTTTTTGCTTTTGGTTATATCTCACTGGGGATATAAGGATCATTTTGGAAGCATGATCGATATCCGGCCTTAGTGGATGAAAAAGATGCATGGGGGTGAGCTTTATTTGGGGAAATTTGTTCCTCCGACCCTCGGGATCTTTGCGTTTTACGCGCCGTGAGCTACGCACTTATTTCTGCTGAAGAGCATGAGTCTTAAAATGACTGATGCAGAGCTTCAAGTTTTGAGTCCTCTGATGCAATAACGGGGACCAACAAAATTCTTTCGACATTTAACGTCCAAGTAAAAAACACATTTTTTTTTTGTTTTTTATGTTATTCCCATATTTCAATGCATTATCTATCATGGATAAAAACACATTTTCTGAGCAAGTAAGGACGCATAACAATGAAAAGGTTTAATTTTGATTCAACGAAACTTAGTCCCTTGTATGGGTAACTATTCGTGAAAATGTAATCCCTATAAGAGGTGATTACTAAGATAGGGAGAAAAGAAGAAACAAAAAGACAAATGGAAATTTGTTTGGGTTTCACGTGCTACCTTCCCTATGACTTCGAAATAACTCTTTTTGAAAGATGATAATGAGGTTGACTCTTTCCCTCTTGAATTCTGTCCGGACCTCACGTGCCGCAGTTTTTTTTTGCCTCCTTTTTTTTTTTTGAAACCCCTAATTTTTACCTGGACCGCTCCTTCGAGTTTTCAGTCCACTGGGGTATATTTCCTTTTTTTGATGTCCTTAATTTTTGCCTAGACCGCCTTTTCAGGTTTTCGATCTACCAGGACGCTCTCTATTGCCTAAACCGCCTTTTTCGGGTTTTCGATTTAGTGAGCTCTTTTTTCTTTTTGGCATATATATTTTTTTGACTGCGCCGGAGTTGATTGATGGGGGGATCCTTGAGGATGGGTAATACCTTTTTCCCAAGCATTAAGTCTCCTTCTCTAAATTCTCGAGAATGAACTTTCTTGTCGAGCTGTCCATGCCACAATGTTGTGAGGTGTTTCCCTTTTATGAGGCTCAGTTGGTCGAACCTTGTTTGTGTTTGTGAATGCCAATGAAAATTGGACTTTAATTGTGATAAGGATTGCCCATGAAGATTGACAAGCATGGTTGGTTTTTTTTTTTGAGTGCCCATGAAAATTGGGCTTTGGGTGTTTGGATGCCGATCAAAGTCGGGCTTTTATTGTGATTGGATGCCGAGCAAGGTCGGGCTTTTATGATGGGATACCGAGCGAGGTCGGGCTTTTGTTTTTTGGATGCCGAGCAAGGTCGGGCTTTATGATTGTCTTACGAGCAAGGTCGGGCTTTTGTTGGAAATGTGATTTTGGGGAGCCAATGGAAATTGGGCTTTTTGTAGGAGATTGAGGAATGCCAATGACGACTTGGCTTTTTGTGTTTGGGGATTTGTGGGGAGTGCCGTAACGGCAAATGGTTTCTTTTTTGATGAATTGGGTGACCACTTGTTTGGTCATGTTTGCATAGGAAGCTGCTTCGACCCATTTGGTGAAACAGTTGATGGCAACTAGTATGAACTGGTGTCCTTTTGAAGCCTTTGGCTCAATCATTCCAAACATGTCTATGCCCTACATAGAGAATGGTCAGGGTGATGTCATGACATTCAGAGGTGTTTGTGGTATGTGCCCCTTGTTGGCATAATTTTGTCACTTGTGACATGTATTGGCGTGGTGAAAACAGTCGGCTTCCATGGTTAGCCAATAACAACCCGCCCTTAGGGTATTCACTTATGTATTTTTTGCATGTCCAAAGGCATGGGTTTGGAAGGACTCCTCATGGATTTCTTTGGTGAGCATGACTGCTTCACATTTACCCACACATCTGGGTAAGACCATGATTTCTCTTATAGAGTGTGCCCCGACAGAGGGAGAACTGTGGTGCTATACTTTTGAGGGTTCTCTTGGTGAGGTTGTATTACCCTATCCTCTTAATCCCCAAGTCTGGACAATCCTTCAGGAGGTTCAAAATCGTCCTTATTATCATCTTCCTTTTGGTTAATTTGAAAATTGAAGTCAAAAGGGATCGTAGCAGTGTTATTTTTTGGTGGTGATGATTTTTTTTGTAGGGTTGCGAAAATTTATTGCTAATTAAGAACGAAAGAAAAACGAACTCTTTTGAACATAAACTGCAACTTTATTAATGACGGAAATGATTTGAAATATGGGGGTCCCATAAAATTAATCATTTGCCTTGGGAAGAGCAAAATGATTTTTTTGAAAAACAAGATAAATTACATGGACAATGAAATGATTTCCAGAATTTCGATGGCCTTCCGGTTGCTCGGATCTCATCCGAAATGCTACTGTACACCGGGTCGGGTACTTCCCTTTTTTTTTTTGGTGTTTGGTGAGGGAATGATGTGAGGGTTTTTCTTTGAAATGCATGAAAATGCATGTAAATGTATGAATGCAATGAGTATGCAAAAAATGTGCCCCTTTATTTATGCAAAATTTTTTCATGAATGCAAATGGATGATATGCAGGGGTTTGGTATATGACGGTTCGAAATTTCCCCCATCCTCACGTGTAGGCTCTAAAGGTGAGATTTCCTAAGAAGAGGTCCCTAGAGTCATAGATCTCACATGGAATTAGGGTTGTCTATGGACATACGTCGACATGACTTCAATTAATTCCACGTGAAAATCTCCTCTAAGCGGGGTTGGGCATCCTACCTCACGGACATACGTCAACGCAGGCTTCTGCTCACAACCACCATTCTAACTTAGTTCTTTCTCAAGCTCGGGTAGAGAGCCTCACACGTCCGGCATTAACCCGAACAATGTGGAGTAACATCGCTCAAGTAACCCCCGCATTTGATATATATATATATATGATGTGAATATAAAGCAAAATAAAGCAATTATAAACATAAAGCATAGATATGATATAGATAAATAAAATAAAAGCATGGCGCGCAAAGAAAAATAAAAACAATTGGCTTTAAAAGCCAAATAGGTTAGGCTTGACTCGCTAGTGGGAAACAACATCCCCAGTGAAGTCGCCAGCTGTGCGCACCTCGTTTAAAAAACGCGCAATCCTCCGAGGACGTCCGCGAACGCTCGGAGGGCCTTGTGAAGTCGCCACCAAAGTTTTTGTGTAAAGGGAACTGATAACTGGCAAAATATGAATAAATCCATGTCTTTTATAATGCCTTTTAATTACTTGTTGTGCAAGTTATCTTAGGAAAAGCATGGAATTTATGAATAAATGCCAATTATTCTTTGTATATCTCATTCTTCCCCATTTGTGTAGGAAAAAGCAAGCCAGGACCTGAAAATAGAAATAATTATTGAAGAGAAGCATGAAGACAATCGCCTAGCGATCCTAGGGCGACTGCTGAGCGAAGTCAGGCAGAGAATTATCGCCAAGCGATCCTACAGCGAACGGTTGGCGAAGGTAGGCAGAGAGTTCAGCTGGAACAGTAAATGTTACATTCGCCCAGCGACATTTGGATCGCCCAGCGAAATCATCAAGGCGGTCTAATGCTGGGGATGACGTGGCAGAGTACCATTGGGCAGTTTTGCATGATTCGCTGAGCGACATTACGCATCGCCCAGCGAAACTGTTACTTTCAGTTTTAGTATTTAAGCTTTCTTTTCGGTCTTTTTAGATATATTATTCATAGATAGCATATATTTTCGTCCAGTAATCTTTAGGACTTAGTAATTAGGGCTAGAAGTAGTGATCTTCAAGGAGCAAAATTGATTGAGTAGTGGAAATCAACCAAAGGCTTTGGGAAATCAAGACTTGGGTTTGTATGTTCACTTTTTCTCTTCACTTTTGTATAGTTGTCATGAAAATGAACAACTAACATCCCTTTGTTGGGATTAGAGGTAATCTTTCTAGCTTTGATGTAATGAATGATTATGTGAATATATGATTTAGCAATTTAAATGTTTATGAAGTTATTCTTGCTTTTCATTCTCATGATTGATTCAATTGATATTGACAAATACCCTTGAATCTATGTTTAAGAATAATCTTCTATCAAAATAAGAAAATCTAGAAATGGATTTGGGTTTTGATAATTGCACAAAGTTTCGGATCGTAATGCTTTCGGATCGTTTGATTGATTGGGAAATCATCGATTAAACGATACGATCGATCTCACGATGTCATTTGGGAAATCAATGATATTGTAGAGCGATACGTGATATTTACACTAAAACGCTAAATTCATATGCATGATTCATGAATTATATTCTTTGCAAGATTGATGAACTCTAATTCCAAGACTTTTATTCCCTATTACTTGTCATTTTAATTCCCGCATTTACATTCTGTTATTTTATGAAACAAATCGTACAAACCTTTTAGCTCAAAACGATAGCGATTGTTGAACGGTTCGGAATAGCGCACCAATCCCTATGGAGACGATACAAAAATACTTACCTCGTTTGATGTTTAAATACTCCTTCAACAAAATGGCGTCGTTGCCGGGGATTAGTGTTTCATTATTTTGAGCATCGCAATGATTGATAGTGTTTTGAGCTTGTGTAAATATCTTGTAAATATTTTTTGTATATTAAACTGTTTGGCATTAACCCTCTTTGTTATGCAAAGAAAAGTTTCTTGTTAGTTAATTGTGTTTCAGATTCTCATTGAAAGAAATCATGGCTGATCATCATGATTATTTCAACTACTACGATCCATACGAGTATGAAGCTTATCAACAATATCAACAATATCCGTCTGAAGATGAACAAATGGCAAGAACAGAGAATATTCTGAATATGTTCATGCAACAATCCATGATCAACATGCAAAACACCAACCATAGAGTAAGAGCTTTGTCATGCCAATTGGAGGTTTTGCAAGTTCAAATGAATTATCTACCAAGAATCATGGATGTTCAGGCCAACAATCAATCCACTTTGGAATGTGGAGAGATTGTTGAAGATGATGTTGATGAGAGTGAGGAAGAACCAATGTTTAAAAGATGCGGTATAGAGCCATTAGAGGAAGAATTAGAGATACCACACAAAGATGAACCTCCTCAAGAAAGGTCAGATACTGAAGAGGCCAGTGTTGTTGATAGTGAAGAAATTATGGAGACTGAGAAGCCGGAACCGTTTCTTAACAAGGAAGAAACTTCTAAGGAAGAGGGGATGAAAGTGAGCAAGGCCGGATTGGAATGGGTTTTAGATTGCTTAAGTTCCTTGCTCAGCTTATTCTGGATAGGGAGGTTATGGACTCCACATCAGCTGTTTTTCAAGTTCATGGAATTCCTCCCGATGCAAAGGAGTACTAAAGCTGATGTGATCTCCGTCTCATTCTGGCCACCCTAACGAAAAAGGCGTCGAGCTAACGACGTAAAACAAGCGCTTGTTGGGAGGCACCCCAACTTTGTAAGTAGTTTACTGCTTTGCATTTTAGTTTAGGTCACTTTACATTCAAAATCAGAAACCAGTCCAGAACACAGAAAATGGAAATTTTACCTGTCATGGATCGCTGAGCGAAGCAGAAGTTCGCTAAGCGACATTTATAGGTCAGTTTGACCAGTTTGACCAAAGTATTTTCGCTTAGCGATGGAACTTTCGCTCAGCGAAAATACGAAGTCAGACAATTCCTGTTTCCAAAGCCAATCAACCCTTATGGCCTCATTAATGTGTCCCAACCGTTCCCCAACCACCCAGGAACCACAATAAACCGGTTCTAACCCATTTTTTTTCATTTTTCACAAAACCACTCAAAACCTTTCACATTCTTCTCAAAAATTCCAACCCAAGCTCAACCAAAGCCAGATTAAGCACCTGCATTTCATTGCATCATTTCATCTCGCACTTAATCATCAGGTTTGAGTCCCTTTCTTACTTTTTATGAAAAATTCGAAAATGGGTTCATTATTTTGATCTGATAGGAATAGGTTGTATGTGTTGTGATTATAGTGTTTAGAATGCTGGTTAGATTAGAAATTAGTTTAGATTAGATATGAAATAGAATAACAACACCAATGCCATGCAAAAATCGAATTTTGATTCATTTTTTGATTACAAACCCATTTTGTATAAATTTGAAATAAATTAGGGTTTAGGGTGTTTGTATGCCAAAGCTGTTATTCTATCTCATTTCTAAGAGTATTGGGTGTGTTAGCTGGTGATTAGAAGTAGTTAGAGGTAGGTCTTAACAGATTTTCGCAAAATTTTTTCACTTTCTGCACATTTTCGCTGAGCGAAAATAAGATCGCCTAGGCGAAAGTTCATCTGGAAAACCCAGAAACTATGAACAATTTCGCCTAGCGACGCTTACTTTCGCCTAGAGATTGCCTCCAGAAATTTAAGAATTTTTTTGCTCTGATAATTTCAATGCCATTTTTTATACTAACCTCTATCTATTTTGTTCTGTGTGTTTTGTCTGTTTATTTTGCAGCATGGCACCTAAAACCAAAGCAACCGGAAGCAAAAGGAAAGCGGGAGAAGCGTCTTCTCGAGCATCCGCTCCGTTCGATGCAAGTCGCTTCCGGAGCGCACACCACGCAGCAAGGTACCAGGAGCTGCTCAAGAGGAAGTTTTTGCATGAGAAAGAATTCATCATCAATCCTCAAGGGAAATACACAGGAATTTTGGGGATCTTTGAGAGTCGCAAGTGGGAAACGTTGGTTAGTCCTCCGACTAATATCAACGCCGATATTGTGAGGGAGTTCTATGCGAACGCAATACCGGATGACCCTGAGGACCCTTTTGAGTTCCAGACCTTTGTCCGAGGCCATGTCGTGAAGTTTCACCGCCCAGCCATTAATGCTTATTTGGGAAACCCCTTGACTCCTGTTGAATCGGAATACTTGTGTGAGTACCACACTCAGCAAGCTCGTGGCAACTGGGACCACGAAGAGATTAAGAAGGCTATTTTCAAGGAGGGCAAGGATTATGATCTGAATGCATCTGGGAGGCCTTTTAGGGCATTGAAGCAGGACATGACAATGCCAGCTCAGGTGATTCTCAACCTTATCCTACACAACATCCGACCCAAAAGCCATATGTCCTCAACCACTTTGGATGTCACCCCCCTCATTTACTGTATCCTTGCTGGGAAGAAAGTGGACGTTGCCAGAATCATTGCAAAGGAACTTAAAACAGTTGCAATGAGTGGCATTACAACTGCTAAGTATCCACTTGCCTTCCCCGGACTGATTATGGGCCTGTGCCAGACAGCACGCATTGTCCTCCCACCACAGATCCACGAGCAGATAGTAAACCCGGTGGATGATGCTTATATTGCCCGACACAATGAGGGGAGGCAAGTCAGAAGAACCCACCACCAAACACAAGATCAGCCTGAATCATCACAAGCACAGAAGCAGCCGCCTACACAGCCACAGCAGCCTCAGATTCACCAGTGGGATCCTAGGTATCAGAGTTTCACTTGGGATGCTATGGAGGCACATTACAGAGGTCAGCTGGGTATCCAGGAGTCGCTCTACCGTATGCAGCAGCATTGGGGTGCTCCATCAGACTCTGCTCAGCAGGTGATGACCCCGGATCAGTATCGCTCCTATGTGAACTACCCTGGGGACAGGCCATTCTATTACGGAGGGGGCAGTGGAGCTGGAGCTGCGGTTGCTGATGATGATGATGCAGTTGCTGCTGATGATGATGTTGTAGCAGCTGAGGGTTCGGATGAGGAGACGGCGAGTGATGAGGAGATGGAGGATTGAGCTGGGAGCAAGACAAGGACTTGAAAGCACGCGCATACAGTGAAAAATTCCATTTAAAGCTTTCAGTCATTTATTTTTTTTGGATTGTCTGAACAATATCATGGCTTGTATAACTGAATTCCCGTACTTTGTTTCTGTATTTTGTTTTGTACTTTGCTTCCGTACTTTTAATTCCGTATTTGAATTTTGTACTTTGGATTTTATGTACTTTTGGTACAATTTGCTTAAGTTTATGTTTTATGTTAATTTTGTGTGTTATAGTTATTTATTTTAGTATAATGTTTTAGTTAGTATAGTTAATTTTCAATTGTGTGAACCCTGTTCAAATACTCAAAGCTAAATGCTTGAACTAAGCCAAAGCTGTGAGCAAAAGATCAGGTGAGTGATAATGATAAAAAGTTAGTGATAAAGCGTGCAGCTAAGGTACTCGCTTCTTGTTTTTCTAGGTATATACTTGATTGTGAAATGAGTCCTTTGCACACAATTTTTATGTTACTCAGTTTTAAGTAAGCACATATTTACGTTTGAACCAATATAGAACTAGCCAAAAATGTGAGGAATCCTCAACCATTGTATATATATGCAGGAGACCAATATCATGTTTTAACTCAGTTATTTTATGTTAAATCTGTTGTTGTTTTAAATTGTGTAAAAGCATTGAAATGATCAAGGCAATTTTTTGAAATTGAGAGAAATACTTGACCAAATGAACCTACCCTGTGAGATGTGTGAGTATCTGTTAACCCATCTGAGCCTAATAGAATCAGAATTGTTAACTGTGGACTGTCAATTTAATAAGCTCATCTGCTTATTTAAATTGCCAGAGTTTGTAAAAAAATTCAGTTCATAGTTAACTCTTTATTGAATTCTGATAATTGTTTTCTTATGAACCCTTATCCATCGTTTTTATTGACCTTTGCCATAACGATAAAGGAACATTCGATTAGGGTATCATTGAAATAAGTTGGGGAGAAAGGGAGGTTTTATTTAAGTCAATGTATGGTGAATGTGATATTTGATCTTGACAACAAAGAAAAGAAAAAGAAAAGAAAAAAGAAAGAAAAGCAAACCAAGAAAAAGAAAAGAGAAAAATGAAAAGGTTTGCAAGATTTCAAAGAAAAAATTGTCAAAGATCAATCAAGAATTAGAAAGTATGAAATTCACCAAGTGTTGTATTGGAAAAAGAAGGAATTTGTAATTAGATTGAATGTTTCCTTTTGCTTGGCCATTTGAATTCAAATATCCCACATATGACAATTCTTTTGTAACCTAGCCCAATTACAACCCTTAAAGACCTTTTGATCAATGCCTTTTATACTTTTGGAAATGATAATTAGATGAACACATAATTTGATTGTAATGTTATCATGTTTGTTGGATGAGTGTTCATAACCCTCACAAATGATTTCAACATGTTCATCTACTTTTTATATAGAAGTGTGTTAGCTTGGTTCAAATTTAAATATTTTGTTTGCCAAAAATTGTGAGATATGAACTTTGTGCTTAGGACTATGTCACATTCATGATATGTATTTAGTGGAATGAGAAACTTTACTAATGCTCGCGCTATCAAGGTTGAATCATTCACCTAAGAATCTTTTCTTCCATTTTTGAAATTTTTGCCTCATGCTTAACTTTGTCCAAAGCTTTGTTTTTCCAATTATTTTGAATCTTTTGTTTGAGGACAAACAAAGAACTAAGTTGGGGAGTATTTGATAACTGGCAAAATATGAAAAAATCCATGTCTTTTATAATGCCTTTTAATTACTTGTTGTGCAAGTTATCTTAGGAAAAGCATGGAATTTATGAATAAATGCCAATTATTCTTTGTATATCTCATTCTTCCCCATTTGTGTAGGAAAAAGCAAGCCAGGACCTGAAAATAGAAAGAATTATTGAAGAGAAGCATGAAGACAATCGCCTAGCGATCCTAGGGCGACTGTTGAGCAAAGTCAGGCAGAGAATTATCGCCAAGCGATCCTACAGCGAACGGTTGGCGAAGGTAGGCAGAGAGTTCAGCTGGAACAGTAAATGTTACATTCGCCCAGCGACATTTGGATCGCCCAGCGAAATCATCAAGGCGGTCTAATGCTGGGGATGACGTGGCAGAGTACCATTGGGCAGTTTTGCATGATTCGCTGAGCGACATTACGCATCGCCCAGCGAAACTGTTACTTTCAGTTTTAGTATTTAAGCTTTCTTTTCGGTCTTTTTAGATATATTATTCATAGATAGCATATATTTTCGTCCAGTAATCTTTAGGACTTAGTAATTAGGGCTAGAAGTAGTGATCTTCAAGGAGCAAAATTGATTGAGTAGTGGAAATCAACCAAAGGCTTTGGGAAATCAAGACTTGGGTTTGTATGTTCACCTTTTCTCTTCACTTTTGTATAGTTGTCATGAAAATGAACAACTAACATCCCTTTGTTGGGATTAGAGGTAATCTTTCTAGCTTTGATGTAATGAATGATTATGTGAATATATGATTTAGCAATTTAAATGTTTATGAAGTTATTCTTGCTTTTCATTCTCATGATTGATTCAATTGATATTGACAAATACCCTTGAATCTATGTTTAAGAATAATCTTCTATCAAAATAAGAAAATCTAGAAATGGATTTGGGCTTTGATAATTGCACAAAGTTTCGGATCGTAATGCTTTCGGATCGTTTGATTGATTGGGAAATCATCGATTAAACGATACGATCGATCTCACGATGTCATTTGGGAAATCAATGATATTGTAGAGCGATACGTGATATTTACACTAAAACGCTAAATTCATATGCATGATTCATGAATTATATTCTTTGCAAGATTGATGAACTCTAATTCCAAGACTTTTATTCCCTATTACTTGTCATTTTAATTCCCGCATTTACATTCTGTTATTTTATGAAACAAATCGTACAAACCCTTAACTCAAAACAACATCGATTGTTGAACGGTTCGAAGTAACGCACCAATCCCTGTGGAGACGATAATAGAAAATACTTACTTTTGTTGTATGAAATACTGCTTCAATAGGAACGTTGATAAACCCTTAAGTTTTTTTATTTGAAAGGGAAACGATAATAAAACCCTTGACGATGAGGAAAAGGACTGGTCATCGCAACCATTGTCGGGTTCGGGAGTCGGTTACGCAAGGGGAAGGTATTAGCACCCCTCACGTCCGTTGTACTCAACGGGAACCTTCTATTTGGCTAAAGCTTAAATTGTTTTTAAATGTTTTGCGCGCATGCTTATCTATGTCAAAAGAAAATATACTAAAAAAGAGGGAAAAGAGATGAAAACAAACGAAAGGAAAAAAAAAGTTTTTATTATTGCGCTTGACAAGATGTCGATCTTGCTCCTACGTATCTCCCGGTAGTCGGAGAATTCAAAGCGTACGTAGTTCTTTGGTAAAGAACTTAAACGTTGGTTAAATGGACGATATTTTGACCGTATTCTTGCGATTAAACGTAGCTTGTATGCTCGCGGATGGGAGACTTAAGCGTATTAGCTTGTATGCTCGCGCATGGGAGACTTAAGCGTTTGTTTACGAATCGCGCTTAGAATAGGTAAAACACGTCCGTTGGGTAAGAGGGTTCGATTTGGTCGCGTTGGGACCAAAAGAGGTACAATGGACTCAATCGAGTCGATCATTGACCGGGGTGACTCCAATGAGTCGGGGGATTGAATCTAATGGCCACGGGGGACCAAAAGGTTCGGATTGACCACAAGGGGCCAAGATTTGGTTTGGTATGGTCGGATACGTTGAAAAAAAGAATGACGATTGTCCGAACGACGAGACATACGTCACGCATTCGTACAATCGGGGCAATGGAGAGACATACGTCACACCATCCCTTTTTCATTCAAGTTTTTGGTCGAATTTCTTAGAAATCCCAAAGTTTATCAAAACATTTGGTTTGAAAACCCAAAATGAAAAGATTTTAGCAATTTTGCTAGAAAACGCACAAGTTCGGCTCGTTTTCCGAACGGTTTTTAAAAAGCGAACAAATTCGGCGTATGTTCACGCTTGGTTTTGAAAATCATGAACAATGTTTATTGCTCAAGTTTTAATTTGAAAATGATGAACATAGCTGGTTTGTTCAAGTTGTTTTGAGGGTTTATGGACATAACTTGTTTTGCAAGTTATCCACAAAAGTGTTACCCGAACTTGCGAATTTTCCAATATTATGCAAAATCCTTGACATGGTTTGGATAAAATGAGTTTTAAACCTCCTAGGTTCTGAGCTCTTGGGCTAGAACCTCAAAAATTGGCCATTTGGGCACCTAAACTCAGATTCTGAGTTCTGTCATGGTCGCTCTGCGACCATGACTTCGCACTGCGAACAATGCGAATTTTTGAGTTCAGAAGTTGTTTCTGAACTTTTGTTCAGAAACAACTTCTGAACACACTCAGGACCTTTTAGGTGAGTGAAAAGCTTTGAGTTTTTGCAATGAAAAGAGCTGGACAAACCAGTTTTGATGTTTTGAAAACCTTGGGATTTCTTTTGAAATTCAAAAGGGGTTTTTAGAATAAAAGGGTTTTGGACCAAAATTGCTATGCAAGAGCAATTGAAAATGCAAAACAAAGGCTTAGAAACTTACAGAGATCCTTAGCAAAGCTCCAGCTGCAATGGATTTGAATTGGTTGAAGGTTCTTGCAAAGGTTTTGAATATTGGATGAACTTTGAACTTGGTAAGGCTTTGTATTTGATTGGTTTTTTCTGGTGTTTGAGTAGTGTTTCTTTGTGTGTAAATGCTCTTTGAATGCTGTATTTTTCTGCTTAATTCATGCTCTATCTTATGCTGCATTGCATCTTGCCTTGCATCTCTATTTATAGGCTAAAATGCAATCTCAAGTAATGATGAAAATCCATAGGACCTAGCTGACTTGTGGGCTAAATTCAGGCTATTTGGCTTTGCATTTAATGCTAATGGATAGAGGCAACCCTGCCTTGTGCCAAGGGTTAAAGGTTTGACTGATTTCAGCCACAAAATCAAAGGTCTTTGGATAGAAATGATGATGAACATGGCTGGATTGCAATTGGCCAAGCTTGGGGATCAATCCTTGCAATCTCAATGGTTGATCAATAAAAACGTGCACTGTGATGTGCAGAGATTGGGGGATGCAAAAGGCTACATATGGCTGGTGTGAGAGGTGAAAAGTTGCTATCAAAACAGGGTAGGCACTCATGACTTTTTCAAGTGAAAAATCCAGCTGGGTTTGACTGGTTTTGGGGGAGCAAGCAGGAAGAAAGACTTCAAGCAGGTGGCTGGCAACCTTGGGGTGGTTAACAGGTCACTTGGGAGGGACAAGAGCTGCCCAAGGGCAAGCCCACTTGCTTGTCACATGCTAGGTTGGAAGAAAAAGCTTCCTACCTTGGCATTAATGGCAAGTCTCTCATTTTTGGTTTTGCTTGGCCTAATTAGCCATGAATGCTGATTAAAATAAATATGCAAATGATGTGCAACAAATTCTGGAATTAAATCAAAGAAACCAAAAATCTGCAGAAAAATCGCAGACTTCGCAGTGCGAAGTGACCTTCGCAGTGCGAAGTTATCATTTTTGAAATGTTGACTTTTTTGTTGACTTTTGTTGACTTTGACTTTTTTTTCCATTCTTTGATTTTTTTATTTTTGAAAGGCTTAGGACAAAATTGGGGTACTACAGAAACAATGGAAAAGGTGTGCTGCACTGTGCAGAGGTTGGGTGAAACAATGGAAAAGGTGCTGCACACAGTGGAAGGAAGAAATGCTGGAACAGGGGCAGCAGTTTCAGAACCAGGGCAAGCTGTTTCAGAACCAGGGCAAGCAGTTTTGCAGCTTACCTTAACTGGTTTTGATAAAGGAGAAGGGAAGAAAATGGCAATGGCTTGCTGGAAAGCCAGGTTAGGGCGCATGAACTGGAAGGGGATGAGTGCTGCCCCTGGGCAGCCAACTTGCTTCTGAAAAAACATACTGGGCACGTGCTCCTTTGGCACAAGTTTCTTCTTTCTTTTCTTCTCTTTTTTTGTTTTTTTTGAAATAATCAAAATAATAATAAAAGTGATAATAAAAATAAAAGTAATAATAAAAAGAAAGATAAATAAATAATAATAATAATAAATATTATTATCTATTATTTATTTTAAAAAAAGAAAATAAAAGTTGACTTTTTTTGTGTTGACTTTGACTTTCTCTCTTTTTTTTGTTGACTCTTTTTTTTGAAAAAAGGCTTGGACAAAATTAGGGTACAACAACCAGGAGTAGAAAGAACAAGAACAACAGTAGTAGAGCATGCAGAGTATTAGGCTACAGACCATAGGCACAAAAATCCAGGGCATAGCCCACAGAGGATACCGAGAGCTGGCACACAGTCATAAAACATCTATTCTGAGGTTATAAGCATCCAATATAGACCAACACATCACAACAAGTACATCACAACAGAGACATCAACATGCATCTTATTTTCACTAACTTTCTTCCTGCCAGCGGACATGATATCCAGGACATCATCCTCAACATCTTTCTTAGTATCACTATTTCAGAAATTAGCAGCAGGAGATTTAAACAACCAAGAGATCCCATCAAGTAAGATTCCTTAACACGTAGCAGTGCACATTAGAATCACACAAACATAGTACCCACACAAAGTCTTCACATAAGAACAAACACTTCATAGCAAACCACTCAGACACACGTAGTAATAGTAACCACGTCTGAACATAATACCTCTGAGCATTAACATATTTGAACCTGAAAACTTCAACCCACGTCAGATTGATCTTTCATCACATCAGGTTGAGGATTCTCAGGAAACTCAACCATATCAGCATCAGTTTGGGGGATCTCAGAACTAGTTTCAACAACATTAACAAGTTGGACCGGGGATGTTTCAACATCCAGTATGACATCAGACTTAATTTGATTAACAAGTCAGAACAGAGTCAACAAGCACATGATGTGGTTCAACAACAGAGTCTTTGGCAAGATCAGTGTAACACCCATATAGAGATTGCCTAGGATCTCTTACGAGTATTGAAATTTCGTACCGGATACATTAAATACAGTACAGAAAGATTGGTAATAATTATACAATGCATAAGTTTATCATACAACTCATTATCCGATACAAAACATTCTTCATAATTTACATCATAATACATCATCCATATACAAATGTCCATATAATAAAACATAAGCAGCACGATCAGTCCGTAGCTTTCTCTTTACCTTTTCGTCGTGCTACCTGCGAAGAACCTGCACCAGAAGGAAAGGGATGAGACATAACGTCTTAGTGAGCTCCTACCCTACCAACTGTTGGCAACCACGGGGGTAACCTAGGGTCGCCGTGCCTACTTTGGCAATCTTGGGGATACCTACGATCGCCATCATTCTTTACTTTTATCGCGATCAGGGGAAACCTAGGATCGCTTCATTGTCTTATCTCATGTATTTCATATTCTATTCTTAAACTTTGTCATATACGGAGTGATCTTGGGGACATCCTAGGATCACATCTCGTTCACTAGGAACTAAACATCATAACTCGTATTGCATATAACATAAACGTATTCGTCTTTCATAACATTAAGTTAGCAGTTAGGGTTGAACAAACATAACATTATCTTGGTTCGTTTTACGGAGTGCATCCGAGTGGAGTAACCCCGAAGTACATCTCCCATCATACCGGTGAAATTCCTATCATATCAGGCTAACACCGGACTCCTCTTATCTTTGTGTAGGCAACCCTCTCGGTGAAGCCCCATCCGGCATAATCCGGAGCCTGCTGGACACATCTTACTTTACATGTGGACAACCCTCTCGGAGAAGTCCCATCCGGCGAATCCCGGAGCCTGATGGACATGCTTAAATCTTTTAACTTACGTGTGGATAGCCCTTTCGGAGAAATCCCATCCGGCGTATCCCGGAGTCTGATGAACACGTGATCATAATCATAATCGTATAACGTATTTGTATCATATTCTTATTCTTAATGCAATTTATTCATGAGTGCTTAATCTATAAAGGATCTAGCTTAATCATTGTATCATTCTTGGTTTAGACTTACTTAGTGTGCACATGGAGTTGCTTAGTATGGGATAATCCCATTACTAGCTCCTTTACTCCTCTATATAACTTAGAATTCGGGTAATCATCTTCCAAGGTAGTACCCTATTCCCATCCTACCTTAAATCCATACCTATCATCAAGAAAATGAGTTTGAGTGGCTGGGAAATCGGGGGCCGATTTGCTAAAATCGGGGCCCGATTTTTGCCGTAAGTTCCATGGCCAACAAACTACAAATCGGTGGCCGAACCCATGAAATCGGTGGCCGATTTCTTCCTTTGCAGGATTCAATTTCCTGCTTCCCAGGCTAAACCAATCCCATCCAAACATACAAACAGCTTATGGGAAAGAATTCTAAGACACAATGATAGGTAAAAACATACTTTGACATGGGATTAGTAAACAATTAGATTTATAGCATAATTCCTAAATTTATCTCAACTGGTAAAATTCTACTAGCTTACACTAAACGGGTTCTAAAACCCTGTGGAGCTCACCTTAATCCACTATTGGTGCTGTTTAAACTTGAATCCAACAACTCTATATCACTCCAAGCTTAACTCTTCCCTTGTTCTTCCTTGTTCTTCTTTTCTTTCTCTTGACCTAGCTTCCAACTCAAGCTTTCTTGCAAGTGTTTTCTCACTAGGGTTTAGAATGAAATTTGGATGAAGGATGGTAAGTGAGGGAGGGAGTGAGAGTATGAGGAGAAGGGGAAGTAATATGCTGATTTGGAATGAGGAAAAAGGAAAAAAGAAAATGATAGTAGAAATATCTAGTTTCCCATTTTTAAACAATCTCCCTTTTGCCATAAATTACTATTATGCCATCTCACTTAACTACTTATTTGCCTTGCTTCTCAAGTTTCTAACACAGTTAAACGCTACGTCGAAGCGGGATATTACAATCTACCCCCCTTAAAGAAATTTCGTCCTCGAAATTTAGATTTTACCTGAAAATAGATGTGGATAGTGCTCTTGCATTTCTGACTCCAGCTCCCACGTCGCTTCGCCGTCGGGAGAACCTTTCCAAACAACTTTAACAATAGGGATTTCTTTGTTCCGCAAGGTCTTAACATCACGATCAATTATTCGATCTGGTTCAGGTTGAAAAGTCAAGTCCGACCTCAAATTAATACTGTCCAGTTCCACTGGTTGGAAAGGATCGGGAATGAACTTCCTCAGTTGTGAGACATGAAATACATCGTGTAAACCTGACATGGCCGGTGGCAGCGCTAACTGATAAGCTGCTGGACCGACACGTCGAAGTATCTGAAATGGTCCAACATACCTTGGACAAAGCTTCTTAGTTCTGAACGCTCCTCTTAATCCCAACTTGGGTGTAACTTTAAGGAATACATGGTCTCCTTCTTCAAACTCTAAGGGTCTTCGTCGCTTATCAGCATAATTTTTCTGACGACTTTGAGCTATTCTCATTTTATCCTGAATGGATTTAATCTTTAAGGTCGTCTCCTGAATTATCTCAGGTCCCAAAATACTTTTATCTCCGACTTCAGCCCAACAAAGCGGGGTTCTACATTTCCTACCATAAAGAGCTTCATATGGTGCCATTCCAATGCTAGAATGGTAACTGTTATTGTAAGAAAATTCAATCAATGGTAGGTGATCGTTCCAACTTCCTCCATCTTCTAGGATACATGCACGTAACATATCCTCTAACGTCTGAATAGTCCTCTCGGATTGTCCGTTTGTCTGAGGATGATGGGACGTGCTCATCTTTAATCTGGTTCCCAAAGCCTTCTGAAAAGCTTTCCAAAAGTGGGATGTGAATATGGGATCTCTATCCGACACAATACTAGCTGGCACACCATGGAGTTTCACAATCTCTGAAATAAATAACTCGGCATACTGAGAAGCCCGGTAAGTAGTCTTAACCGGCAAGAAATGAGCTGACTTGGTTAACCGGTCCACTATTACCCAAATGGAATCATGTCCTCGCTGTGTTCGAGGTAAACCACTCACAAAATCCATGGTTATATCTTCCCATTTCCATTGTGGAATTTCCAAAGGTACTAACATTCCTGCAGGCCTTTGATGCTCAATCTTCACCTGCTGACAAACAATGCATCGCGACACAAATTCCGCAACATCTCTTTTCATACTAGGCCACCAATAATCTCTCTTCAGATCTTGATACATCTTGGTGGTACCAGGATGAATACTAAAACTGCTCTTGTGCGCCTCTTCTAAAATCAACCTTTTCAATTCCACATCATTCGGAACATAAATCCTTCCTTCAAACAGTAATACACCATCTGGTGCCCATGAATACTCTGCTTGGCCAACTTTCCTTTGAAGGTCCATATCCACAGATTGAGCTTGTGCAATCCTAAACCGTAGGTCGCACAAAATATCTATCTTATTCAGCAGGATGCCACCTTCTAACTCCGTAACATGGAGGTTAAGATCTCTGAATTCCTCATATAACCCACATGTATGCATCATTACTTCAACTTTAACTAAAGCTTTTCTACTCAAGGCATCAGCTACCACATTTGCTTTTCCTGGATGGTATTTCAGGTCAAAATCAAAGTCTTTCAAGTATTCCATCCATCGTCTTTGTCTCATGTTGAGGTCTCGCTGATCAAACAAGTATTTCAAACTCTTATGATCGCTGAACAAATCAAATTGTGCACCATACAAATGATGCCTCCATATCTTCAATGCAAAAATTATGGCTGCTAGCTCGAGGTCATGAGTGGGGTAATTCTCTTCATGAGTCTTGAGCTGTCTAGAGGCATAAGCTATCACGTTCTCTCCTTGCATAAGTACACTTCCCAATCCCTTGGAGGATGCATCGCAGAAAACGGTGTATCTCTTTTCAGGATCTGGTATTGCCAACACTGGCGCTTTAGTCAACTTTCTTTTCAGAACTCTGAAGCTCTCTTCACATTCTTCGTCCCAAATAAAGGGTACGTCTTTCCTGGTAAGGCGTGACAGAGGCAAAGCAATCTGAGAAAATTTCATAATAAATCTTCGATAATAACCTGCCAAGCCTAGAAAGCTCCTGACCTCCGCTACATTCTTGGGTCTTTCCCAACTTAATACAGCTTCAACTTTGGATGGATCAACGGCTAGTCCTCCTTGAGAAATAACGTGACCCAAAAACTTAATCTCAGATAGCCAGAACTCACATTTACTGAATTTAGCATATAACTGTTTATCTCTGAGGACGTCCAAAACGATTCTCAAGTGTTGAGCATGCTCCTGAGGATCCTTAGAATAAATCAAGATGTCATCTATGAAAATCACCACAAACTGATCAAGGTAAGGCTGAAAAATTCTGTTCATATAATCCATAAATACTGCTGGAGCATTAGTTACACCGAAAGGCATAACCAGAAATTCATAGTGCCCGTAACGCGTTCGAAACGCCGTCTTAGACACATCCGAAGACTTAATGCGGATTTGATGATAACCTGACCTAAGATCAATTTTGGAAAACACGGTTGCTCCCTTGAGCTGATCTAAGAGATCATCAATCCTTGGAAGAGGATACTTGTTCTTGATAGTCACTTTATTAAGTTGGCGATAGTCTATACACAGCCTCATGCTCCCATCCTTTTTCTTGACTAACAAAACTGGAGCACCCCAAGGTGACACACTAGGTCTGATAAAATGCTTCTGAATCAATTCTTCTAGCTGAGATTTCAGTTCCTTAAGTTCCGTAGGCGACATTCTATACGGTGCCACAGATACCGGCTCCGCTCCTGGAATTAAATCAATTGAGAACTCCACCTCACGCTCTGGAGGCAAACTATTTACTTCTGAGGGGAAAACATCTAAATACTCATTCACAATAGGAATATCACTGGGGCTTAACTATGATTCTGAAGCCACAGTGAGCATGACATAAAATCCCTTATCTTGTGCACAAATAAATTGAATTAACTGATGGGTGCGGTTAATCAGTTCAGATAGAGCCACACCTTCCGCCGTATCACCGGTCGGCATATAAATACTCTTTTCAGAACATCCAATGTACACATGGTTAGCAGAGAGCCAATCCATGCCTAAAATCACGTCAAGTTGCTCCATCGGGAGACATACTAGATCAATATAATAAGTCTTACTAGACACAGTGATAGGACAGTTTTCACAAACATAACTTGCCTCAATTCCGCCCTCAGTAGCGGTAGTTACTAACATTGGAGGATTCAACGGAGACAAAGGTAATTGAAGCGTCTCCACACATTTATATGAAATAAAAGAGCATGAAGCGCCACAATCAAAAAGAACTTTTACTGGGCATGAGCCAAGATAACACATACCGGCAATCAGGTCTTCATTTGCCAAGGCCTTTGCACCATCAAGGGAATACACCCTTCCTTTGCTTGTGGTAGTTCCTTCAGTTCCACTTCTAATCCTCCGTTCTGGACAATTTGCAATAATATGCCCCGGCTTCTTACATCCGTAACAAATACCTGTACCCTTCATGCATTCGCCATAATGTGACTTCCCACAATTGTTGCAAATAGCACCAGCCTTCGGTGAATACGTCTGTTTACCCCTTTGAGGTGATCCCTTCGGTTTCAACTTGTCATGATACTTATCCTGCATCCTGCTCTTCCTTCTTTCAAAAGCCACTGATCTTTCCTTTGAGGTTTTTGCAAGTCCTGCTTCGACCACCAAGCTATCATGTACCAATTCATCGTAACTTGCAGTTCTTTGGAGACTTACTACAGTGTCAATCTCACCTCTCAAACCTCGTTTATACTGATTCATTTTCCACACTTCATTCTCAGCATATTCGTTGTGTGTGGAATAGTAGGACAGCTCCTCAAACTTCTTAGTAAATTCTGCAACCGACATACTACCTTGCTTCAATTCCAAGAACTCTTGCTCTTTCTTTACCTTGTAAGACACAGGTAAATACTTCTCCAGCATCACTCCTTTAAAGTTCTCCCAATTCACTTCTACACCATTGGCTTCCATCCTGCGCTGAGCAGATTCCCACCAGTCTTCTGCTGCGCCTCTGAGTTGATTCGTGGCATAGACCACTTTATCTTCTTCCGAACAATCAGCCATTCTAAAGATCTTCTCCATCTGTTTAATCCACTTCCTTGCTTCTTGAGGTTCACCTTCTCCATTGAATTCCGGAGGGTGATGCCTATTATATTCCCGGAACACGGGATTACCAATTACTGGAGGAGGTGGTGGCTGTGGATGGAAACCTTGCCCTTGCTGCATCATTTCCATCCATTGCTGCTGAGATTGGGCCTGTTGCTGAGACTGCTGTTGCATCATCAGCATCATTTGCTGATACTGTAACGAATTCTGAGCTTGTTGCTCTTGGTATTGCTGCTGCCAGGCCTGCTGTTGCTGCATCATTTGTTCCCATGAATTCAAACTGGGTCCTCCACTTTCGTCACTAGCTTGATTAGCATGAGGTCTACCTCTTCTTCTCCCAGACATCTTATCCTAGCTGTCATATACAAGTCAAAGTGATCAGTTTTAACTGAACATAACATCTAGAATAATGTCCTGGATCCAAGAGGTCCACAAACTTGGATTGTACTTTAATGACCCAAGGCACGGTCTGAATCGACCTGCTCTGATACCAAATTGTAACACCCATATAGAGATTGCCTAGGATCTCTTACGAGTATTAAAATTTCGTACCGGATACATTAAATACAGTACAGAAAGATTGGTAATAATTATACAATGCATAAGTTTATCATACAACTCATTATCCGATACAAAACATTCTTCATAATTTACATCATAATACATCATCCATATACAAATGTCCATATAATAAAACATAAGCAGCACGATCAGTCCGTAGCTTTCTCTTTACCTTTTCGTCGTGCTACCTGCGAAGAACCTGCACCAGAAGGAAAGGGATGAGACATAACGTCTCAATGAGCTCCTACCCTACCAACTGCTGGCAACCACGGGGGTAACCTAGGGTCGCCGTGCCTACTTTGGCAATCTTGGGGATACCTACGATCGCCATCATTCTTTACTTTTATCGCGATCAGGGGAAACCTAGGATCGCTTCATTGTCTTATCTCATGTATTTCATATTCTATTCTTAAACTTTGTCATATACGGAGTGATCTTGGGGACATCCTAGGATCACATCTCGTTCACTAGGAACTAAACATCATAACTCGTATTGCATATAACATAAACGTATTCGTCTTTCATAACATTAAGTTAGCAGTTAGGGTTGAACAAACATAACATTATCTTGGTTCGTTTTACGGAGTGCATCCGAGTGGAGTAACCCCGAAGTACATCTCCCATCATACCGGTGAAATTCCTATCATATCAGGCTAACACCGGACTCCTCTTATCTTTGTGTAGGCAACCCTCTCGGTGAAGCCCCATCCGGCATAATCCGGAGCCTGCTGGACACATCTTACTTTACATGTGGACAACCCTCTCGGAGAAGTCCCATCCGGCGAATCCCGGAGCCTGATGGACATGCTTAAATCTTTTAACTTACGTGTGGATAGCCCTTTCGGAGAAATCCCATCCGGCGTATCCCGGAGTCTGATGAACACGTGATCATAATCATAATCGTATAACGTATTTGTATCATATTCTTATTCTTAATGCAATTTGTTCATGAGTGCTTAATCTATAAAGGATCTAGCTTAATCATTGTATCATTCTTGGTTTAGACTTACTTAGTGTGCACATGGAGTTGCTTAGTATGGGATAATCCCATTACTAGCTCCTTTACTCCTCTATATAACTTAGAATTCGGGTAATCATCTTCCAAGGTAGTACCCTATTCCCATCCTACCTTAAATCCATACCTATCATCAAGAAAATGAGTTTGAGTGGCTGGGAAATCGGGGGCCGATTTGCTAAAATCGGGGCCCGATTTTTGCCGTAAGTTCCATGGCCAACAAACTACAAATCGGTGGCCGAACCCATGAAATCGGTGGCCGATTTCTTCCTTTGCAGGATTCAATTTCCTGCTTCCCAGGCTAAACCAATCCCATCCAAACATACAAACAGCTTATGGGAAAGAATTCTAAGACACAATGATAGGTAAAAACATACTTTGACATGGGATTAGTAAACAATTAGATTTATAGCATAATTCCTAAATTTATCTCAACTGGTAAAATTCTACTAGCTTACACTAAACGGGTTCTAAAACCCTGTGGAGCTCACCTTAATCCACTATTGGTGCTGTTTAAACTTGAATCCAACAACTCTATATCACTCCAAGCTTAACTCTTCCCTTGTTCTTCCTTGTTCTTCTTTTCTTTCTCTTGACCTAGCTTCCAACTCAAGCTTTCTTGCAAGTGTTTTCTCACTAGGGTTTAGAATGAAATTTGGATGAAGGATGGTAAGTGAGGGAGGGCGTGAGAGTATGAGGAGAAGGGGAAGTAATATGCTGATTTGGAATGAGGAAAAAGGAAAGAAGAAAATGATAGTAGAAATATTTAGTTTCCCATTTTTAAACAATCTCCCTTTTGCCATAAATTACTATTATGCCATCTCACTTAACTACTTATTTGCCTTGCTTCTCAAGTTTCTAACACAGTTAAACGCTACATCTAAGCGGGATATTACAATCAGTGAGAGGAGTCATTTGGTCAGTTGATGGTTCAGAACATGTTTCTTTAGTGGGTGGTTCACTAACAACGTCATCAACAACAATAGTAACAAAACTAGACTTCTCTAGGGTCATATCAGAGATATGATTAACTTGGCTAACAGACTCAAAGACAGGTTCCACAGATGTTTCAACATTAGCATCAATATTTGGATCAACACAGGTTTCGACATTAGATTCAACATGAAAATCAGAAGCAACTGCAGATGGTTTCAACGCATTCACAAAAGCAATAAAAGCTTCAGTAACATCAGGATTTATATCCACATAATCAAAAGGGCTTGTGGAAACATTAACCGGTACATGTGAAACAATAGGAGAACTTACATTTTCAGCAGTCTTCAAAATGAAAATGATTTCCCTTATTTCTCATGCAACTCTAGTTATAGTAAATAGAAAGAGTTTGTTTGCACGTTTGAACACCTGTAATTGCTATAGATTCTCATATAAGCAACTACTTAAAAAGCCCCTTAACTTCTCAAAATTGTCATGGTATAATGTCATGACAGCTTGCTTGACATTGTACTCCTTCAACATTTGTTTCATCCATAACAACATATTGCAGATACTGCATGCAACAATGTACTCAACTTCTGTAGTAGAGAAAGATACACAATTTTGCTTCTTGCTGAACCAAGAGATAAGATTGTTTCCCAAGAAGAAACATCATCCATAATTGCTTTTTCTATCATTAGCACTATCTGTCCAGTCTGCATCACAACACCCTTGATCAATATCAACACCATTATCATCTTTGATTATCTTCACATGTGCTGCATCAGATGTTCTCTTATGTCATGCATTCATAAGAGAAAAATTCTTCACACTACTCTTGGCACACTTGTTTTGAGAAATAAACACAACATCATCCATTAGCTTCAATTCATCACAATTACTTGCTTGAAGAAAATATGTCAATCCACCCAGAAGACTCATCTTAAATTCAGATTGCATATGTTGGACAAAGTGTTCCAACATCTGGTTCGACATTCTTCCAGAAAAGATGTTAACAACATAAATTTGAGCTACCATGAGATCATTCTTCACAAATAAGGTCTTGTCAATTTCACCTTTGTTGTACCCATGTGTCGCGATGATTTTCGGAGATCAAGCTATTGATTAGCGTTGACTCACTAATTTTATTTCACGACTGAACTTTTAATTTTTTAAAAGAAAAGTGGAAAAAAGTTCTAAATTACCACATTTTAAAGATTAGGGTTCGGGGGTTAGTTACGTTTAGGGAAGGTGTTAGCACCCTAAACGTTCGTAGTACTCTACGAGAACCTCTTGATTTTATTTATTTATTTTGGGCTATAACTTGCTTATTTATTATATTTTTTTTAAAAGAAAAGAATGAATTAGAATAGTGAGAAAAAATAAAATGTTTTTTTTTGTATTTTTTATGATTTGGAAGGACATGGTCCTCTGCCTACGTACCCGTGAGGGATCAAAACCTCGTAGTTCGGGGTAAAAAATGACGTTTGATTTGTTTGATGTTTTTTATTAGTTTTAAAAAAGTTTTAAAGATAAAATAAAAGCCAAGTGGCTAAATAAGATTGATTTGTGTTTTTTAATTTTGAAAAGGATTAAAGTGTTATTAAAGTGGATTAATGATTATTTAAAGAAAATAAAAGAAAAAAAAAACGAACACTTGATTGAAAATCAAGGTTTATTGAGAAAAGATTTTTTGATTTTTGATTATTTGAATGTTTTTGTTTTTTTTTGAATATGGACTAAGACTAAAAAAAAAACTAAAAAAACTAAACGCGAGGAAATTTCGTGGTGACGTTGGATCACCACGAAATCCCTTTGAAATTAAACTAACCTAATATTTTTGTATTTTTTTTTATAAAGCGAAATATATAAAAAAAAAACGTAAAGCAAAATAAAGTGCGAGTGTCGGTGCATATTCTCATTTATTTTTTACATTGGTCCTAAGTACATTCTAATCAAAATAAAAAAAAGAAATGACAAAACAATAAATAAAAGGGAATTGTAAATGCATGACAATAAATATGGTAGAATAAAACTAAAATGAAAATGCATGAAATAAAAGGAAAATAAATAAATATAAAAATGCATGATGTGCTAAAAAAAATAAAAGCAATAAAATGCATGTCAAATAAATAAGGACTAAAAACTAAATGCAAAAAAAAAAGAAATGAAAATAAAAGAAAAAAGAAATAAAAGGAAAATGGGGTGCAGGGAGGAAAAAGGGGGGGTGCAATGAGGAATCAGAAGGGAGAAAAGGAAGAGGGAAGGCTGGGCCGAAGATGGGCCGAGTATGGAGAGGGTATTGGGTTGGTATAAAACCCGAAAATCTGAATAAACTTGAGTCATTTCCTCACTTCTCCCTCTCTCTTCTTCCTCTCCTTCTTCTTTCTAGCTCTGGCCGAAATACCTTCCGGCGCGGTGGCCGCCGGCCTAGACGGCGGCGCCACCGTGCCGGAACTTAAAAAAAATTCGTTTTCAAATTTTTTTTACATATTTAGGAATCCTTTTTCCTCTATTTGTCAAATATCCAATTACTTTTGGGGAAGGATTTCACCTAAAGCCTAGATCTAGACTTGAGTGTTGGAAATTTTACCTAGTTTTTGAGTTCGGATATGGCCGGGTTTTGGACTAGCCTTGTTTGGCTGCGGCTTTGGGATTGTTGGGGGTGAGGTTTGCTGGCTTTGTGGTGGAGTCGTGAGTGTGTGTGAGTGTTAGCGTGGGTGGCTGTTTGGTGGTTTACGTGGCTGTGCGTGGTGAGTTAGGGGTGTAGGCCGTACGTGAGGGCGTGAGGGAGGGGTGGTTGTGGTTGGTGAGTGTTAGGCCGTACGGTTAGGGTTTGGTGATGTGTGCTGATTGGTGGTTGTGTGGGATGCGTGAGTTTGGTGTTGGGCCGTTTGTGTTGGTTGTTGCTGGGCGTGGTTAATGGTGTGGGATTGCTGGGTTTTATTTGGCTGCAGTTTGTGTGTGGAATGGTGAGGGCTGGGCCGTGTAGTGTTAGGGTGGTGGAAAGGGAGTGTGTTGTGGTTGTGTTGTGATTAGGGAGGGGATATGCATGTGTTTTGGATTGATGTTGTTGTTGTGTTGGATTGGGATGAGGGAAAGGGTTGGCGTGAGGATTGGGAGAAGTGGTGGAGGCGTGGCTTATGAGCGGCCGTGCGAGTGAGTGAGGGAAGGTTGTGTACGGTAGTGGGTACTTGAGGGAGAGGGCATCTGGAGATTGTTTTGCGTTTTTTTGCTTCTGATGGAATACTTCCCCCCTTGTTGTTCTGACTCAATCCCCTTTTAAAAACCTAATTGCTACCACTAATGCTCAATAAAACACAAGTTGACAAAATAAGTGGCCATAATAATCAATAAATAACAATTTAAATGTCAAATTAAAAAGCAAATTAAGTCTGCATCAAAAAGTCTCCTCCACCAATTTAAATGTCAAATTAAAAACAAATTAAGTCTGAGCAAAAAGTCTCCTCCATCAATTTAGAGACAAAAAAATTAAAAAGGAAACTAATAAAATAAATAAAAAAAAGATAATAATAAAGATGTTAAATGAAATAAAAAAACATTTAAAAGAATAAAGATAAAAATAAAATAATAATAAAAACAAAAAGACGGACCCGACCGAAACAAAAAAAAATGAGGTATTTTAAAATACCTCTCTGTCGAAATTTCGTCTGAGACGATGAAAAATTCCGAACTAAAAAGACGAGTAAAAAAATAAATTTTAGGTCAAAAATTGGGGTATGACAGATGCCCCTATTTAAGTCTCTTCGTCCGGAGATCTGAAGAGAAAATCTTGGATTCGACGGGTCGAAGGGACTTAAATACAGAGTACGCCAATTTTGGACCTAGAAAAATGTGAAATGCTCGTGATGCAAATGCAAATGCAAGACGGCGAAGATGACTTGACCGGGGGTAAAACAAAACCAAAGGATACCCGAGTTTGTTAAAGCAAGGGATCCGACTCCACTGGGGGATAACATGATTTCACTGGGGAAGGAGTTGTCTACTATCGCACTAATTCAGAACGATAGCCTAACAAAGACAAAGACCGATGTTACCTACTATCGTGTAAATGATAGCTTAAAAAAAGTAAAATAAGGAGACACCGTCTACTATCAGCAAAGATGATATCTTAAAGAAGACAAGTATTACCTACTATCGTGTATTGATAGCTTAAAAGAGGTAATATAAAAGGAGACACCGTCTACTATCGTTGTATGGATAGCTTAAAACAGACAGATGACATGTATTACCTACTATCGTGTATTGATAGCCTAAAAGAGGTAATATAAAAGGAGACACCGTCTACTATCGTTGTATGGATAGCTTAAAACAGACAGATGACATGTATTACCTACTATCGTGTATTGATAGCTTAAAAGAGGTAATATAAAAGGAGACACCGTCTACTATCGTTGTATGGATAGCTTAAAACAGACAGATGACATGTATTACCTACTATCGTGTATTGATAGCTTAAAAGAGGTAATATAAAAGGAGACACCGTCTACTATCGTTGTATGGATAGCTTAAAACAGACAGATGACATGTATTACCTACTATCGTGTATTGATAGCTTAAAAGAGGTAATATAAAAGGAGACACCGTCTACTATCGTTGTATGGATAGCTTAAAACAGACAGATGACATGTATTACCTACTATCGTGTATTGATAGCTTAAAAGAGGTAATATAAAAGGAGACACCGTCTACTATCGTTGTATGGATAGCTTAAAACAGACAGATGACATGTATTACCTACTATCGTGTATTGATAGCTTAAAAGAGGTAATATAAAAAGAGACACCGTCTACTATCGTTGTATGGATAGCTTAAAACAGACAGATGACATGTATTACCTACTATCGTGTATTGATAGCTTAAAAGAGGTAATATAAAAAGAGACACCGTCTACTATCGTTGTATGGATAGCTTAAAACAGACAGATGACATGTATTACCTACTATCGTGTATTGATAGCTTAAAAGAGGTAATATAAAAGGAGACACCGTCTAATATCGTTGTATGGATAGCTTAAAACAGACAGATGACATGTATTACCTACTATCGTGTATTGATAGCTTAAAAGAGGTAATATAAATAGAGACACCGTCTACTATCGTTGTATGGATAGCTTAAAACAGACAGATGACATGTATTACCTACTATCGTGTATTGATAGCTTAAAAGAGGTAATATAAAAAGAGACACCGTCTACTATCGTTGTATGGATAGCTTAAAACAGACAGATGACATGTATTACCTACTATCGTGTATTGATAGCTTAAAAGAGGTAATATAAAAGGAGACACCGTCTACTATCGTTGTATGGATAGCTTAAAACAGACAGATGACAGAATATTTTACCTACTACCATTGTGAGGGTAGCTTAAAGGAGGTAAGAGATAAATGTTAGCTGCTCGGGATGTAGCCGAACCTGCCACTGACGACACGATAAAAGGTATGCACAAGCTGTTCATTAAAGAACTGCTGCTTGGCATAAAGAGGATGACATCTCTGGACCAGACACACTGGGGATGACATTTGGGGATAAAGAGAGTTAAAAAATGTTCATGATCGATTGGTATGAAAAACAAGACTCAGGGTGGCTAATGCAACCATGTATTGAATGATGTTATGTGCATGTTGTGTATGCATGAATGTGTATATGCATGAATGTATGAATGTATGTAAGACAATACGACTTATATGACTGTATGGTGGATTGACTTGTGGGATAGTATAACTGATGGACTTGATGAGACAAGACTGGACAGGTAAGATGGAAAGTGGACCGACGGCGCAGTACAAACACTCAGCAATCTTCATTGGGGGATGATGCCATTGGGGACATATCAAAACATTGACGGGGTAAAGCCCGATGTATGCAACAACTGGTGGGGAGTAAACCCTTCCTGGGGGAGACGTGTTAATCCATAGACCTGGCAGAAGAACTGGCGTTTCTGTGGTCATGCTTTTTTGTTCTTTTTCCTTTTTTGAATCCCTAACTTTTGCCTGGACCGCCCTTTCGGGTTTTCAGTCCACCGGGAATATATTCTTTTTGTATGCCCCTAATTTTTGCCTGGACCGCCTTTTCAGGTTTTCGATCCACCGGGACGCTCATTTTTGCCTAAGCCGCCCTTTCGGGTTTTCGACTTACCGAGCTCTTTTCTTTTTCTTTTTCTTTCTTTTTTTTTTAGCAATGACCATGTTCAACCTGCAGAGTTTGTCCGTTCTCAGGATAACTGTTGACGTACACTTCACTTATTCATGAATTCAGAGAGAATGTGTTTGTTGTTTATGCTTTCCAAAAAAGATTTATAATTTTGAAAAAAGTTTTGCTTCAAGTACTACCATCAAAAATAGAAGAAGTTTTATAAACAGAATAAATAGGAGTTCCAAATAAAAGGCACAGGCTCAAATTCATCTTAACAGAGTGGTGGCCCGCCAATGGCGTGGCTCCACGGATCTCACAAAGTTTGGAAAATGGTAAATATAAGGGGAAGGTACATTAAACACAAATAACCGCTATTCTCCCTAACAACTTTGAATCCCAATGTTTGGATGCTTCAGATTCATAGTCTCTTTGATAGCTAATGTGCCCCAAGTGAGTCATGGTCAAACTTTATGCAGTTACTTTGTCTTTTGATCCTTAAT